>PVHP010002312.1:0-75296 GCA_004024765.1 Zapus hudsonius
TATTGGGGTCATGAAAAGCTCAGCAATAGTAAAAGGATTCTGAATGTGTAATGACAAAAAAAAGAGCCAACGAGATCAAGTGAGGAAGGAATAGGGGAGGGATTTCTGGCCACGTTCACCCATCTGGAGTTTGTTTACAGTAGAAAGAAAACCATGCATATGCTTTTTCTTCTCTCTCTCTCTCTCTCTCTCTCTCTCTCTCTCTCTCTCTCTCTCTCTCTTTCTCTCCTTGGAAATAAATAAATAAAAATATTGTAAGAGACTACTGTGTATTATGAATTCAATGTTTTTACTGTGCATTCAAAGTTTTCTGTTCTTACAGAAACATAAGGGTTTCACTATAGATAACAAAGACTTTTAATATTTCCTTTCCTCCATCCTTCAGCATGTATTAATTAAGTTAATTATCTTTGATTGGATTGTATTAGGATGTTCGAGTTTAAAAATTGAGTTACTGCTCTTAGTTTCATTTAAAATATTAAATGATATTTTGCTTGGCATTAGAACAGTTTCTGAAATGGCTCTAAACATACTTCTGTCATTTGTACTATAAGGCATTCATAATTATAAAAACAAATTATTCATCAACCCTGAAAATGTT
Source organism: Zapus hudsonius (assembly GCA_004024765.1). Classification (NCBI taxonomy): domain Eukaryota; kingdom Metazoa; phylum Chordata; class Mammalia; order Rodentia; family Dipodidae; genus Zapus; species Zapus hudsonius. Next base: position 602 of record PVHP010002312.1, read on the forward strand.
GAAGATACTATATGTCCTGCAATAGCTAATATTCAGCCAAAATTTAATTCTTTAAGTAAAAATAAATATGCACATCCATTTCAAGGGCACTGAAATTTGCTTTCATCTTTAATGAAAGATCAAATTAAATGCATATCAGAGTTTCTTTTAAAAAATTTCTTTATGATTTATTATCAGTAAGGGTTTTGATTTCTATGCCTCTTTCATATCCCCATATACCCAGGGTTGTATGAAAATTTCTCATTTAAAAGGGGGTGGTAAATGGAAAAAGTTCAAGAAGTCCTAATCTCAAGGTGAACCGGGCTAGGTAAGCAAGGCTCTGGTGATAATAACAAGAGCATGCTTCCAAAAACGTCTGCAGGTTCAAAAACACAGACAAATGGACACAACTTGCATAAAGGTATCCATTATTTTTTCAAAGGAGGCCTCTGGGCACATTTATGGAATAGAGAGAATGGAGGTGAAAAGAATAAAAATAATAAAAAAAAACAAGAGGAAGAGGGAAAGATACAGAGGCCACACAGGTGTAGAGGAGGCAGGTGGAGAAGTCTAGAACAGGAATTGTCTCTGCCTGGGGGAAGGGAGGCGCTCTTATGCCTCTGCATCCTAAGCAGGGGATGCACATCTCACCGGTGACATGGCACCAAAGTGTCACAAGTACCAAAAAGGAAGGTCAAGGGCTTCTATCAGTTTCCTGAGTATTTCAAAGAGCCAAAGGAATGACACCCCTCTTCCGAAAGCGAGTGAATGCCTGTTTTAATGAAACTGGGAAAGTTTAGAAGGGACCCTTGAGGAATGGGATTGTGAGTCCCAGAGAGGGGTGACGAGGGGTGCTGAGCAGAAAGCTGATGTAGTCAGAGGCTGTTTTCTTGTTTTGCAAGCGTATGTGGGTGTGCATGTTCGTATGCATATGGGTGCACATGTGTGCGCAGGTGTGTGTCCCCGTGTGTGTGTGTGTGTGTGTGTGTGTGTGTGTGTGTGTGTGTGTGTGTGTGTGCAGGTGGGTGTTGATGTTGGGGGTCTCTCTCCATTGCTCTCCACTTTATTTACTGATTTGGGGTCTGTCCCTTGCTCACCTATTTGCTTAGTCTAACTCAACAGCTGGTCCCAGGGATTCCCTATCTCTGCCTCTGATCCCTGAGGTGGGCTGGAAAAGTCACCCAACATTTACATGGGTGCTGGGAATCCAAACTTTGGTCCTCACACTTGCAGGGAGAACACTTAATCCACTGAGCACAATGCGTAGGAATTTATAGCAGAATGCTCAAACAGCTATACAAGTTTAGTGGCCAGAAAGGACTTCATTGTACTGAAGTAATGGGACAGCACAGTGACCTCCCCATGAGATCTGGACAGGCAAAGTGAGGACAGGGTACAGATGAGATGCTCCAAGACTGAGGATGATACAGTGAGTCTCTGACCACGTTCCTTAACAATCATGATCAATTCAGGGCTATCTCACAAACAGAGGAGAATTCTCCGAGAGACGCACAGGCTCATAGCCTAGGACATTATTCCAAGGGAGACAAGCCTAGAGCCCAGTCTTGCTGAGTGAAACAGATGGGGGTCCAAAATGCTGCTCTTCCAGCTGCTCAGGCCAGATCTCTGGTGTAGGCAGGCTCTCTAAACCTTAGCCACAGCAACTGAAGAGCAATGCTCGGAAGATGCTCTTGTATGTAGTAACAGGCAGATAAGGGGCCAGAGAGAGGCTCAGTGGGTAATGTGCTTGCTCTGCACACAGGGGACCTGAGTCCAGATCCTCAACACCCATGTAAAATGCTGGGCGTAGTGATGTTTGTCTATATTCCCAGCACTGGGGAAGTGGATACAGGCATTCCTTGTAGAGCCAATGTCCAGATCAGTGAGCCCGATGCTCAGTGATTGACTCTGCCTCAAAGAGTAAGTGGGAGAATGGCTGAGGAAGACCCCAGATCTCAGCCTCTGATTTCCACATGCTCATGAATATGTCCTCTCCCCCACAAGCACACCTGCACACATACAGTCATGCAAACACATATATGCACACCACAAACACACATACCCATTTTTAAAAAAGGTACATGAGGTGATCGCACTTCTACAGCCACATTCTCAATGAATATTATTTTGAGGAGTATGAGGAAGTCAAGAAGAAGTACTTGTAAAACAAACAAATGTGTAATACAGGGGGTGGTATTTGCTGTTTCGATTTATTACAGCTTTAATGTAGGGTACATAGAGAAGTGAAAACATGTCTACATTAAACAGTAGCATGGGACTTTTCCTTGCAGAAGAGTTGGGAGAGTTCCATCACACCTCCCGAGGCACAGGGTCTATTGCAGAAGAGGTGGTGGAAAGATTGTAAGAGCCAAAGGAAGGGGAGGACTGAAATGGTCTTGATATGCATGACTTCCCAGTGCCTGATAATACCTATACTTTATGGGAGGAAAAATGATGACACAGAAACAAAACAGAGACTAATTGAGAGGGGGAGGAGATACGGGGGAGGTTGTGGGGGAGGGAATCCTAATGGCTTATGATCTATGATTATGGAAGCTCTCAATAAAAAGTTTTAAAAAAAGTAGAGTTAGCCCAGAAGTCCATCAGCTGATTCACAGAGGGCAAGAAAAATGGGATTTGATCCTAAGGACTGGTGTGGGCTGCAAGTGTGGTGCAGCCATGTGTCAGAGCAGGAATTGATCATGAAAAAAGGCTGCTGGACGGATGCAGGCACAAGGTGGTTTCACCTTGAACCCATGATGCTAAGGGGAAAAAGTTAGTCTCAAAAGTCCACACAGCGCACGAGTCTATTTATGTGAAATGCCTAGAATAAGCAACTGTAAATATAGAAAAAGCGGATTTGTGTTGGCAGGAACTGTAAGTGGTAGACTGGGGGAAATGAGAAGGGGTTGTTATTGTGGATAGGATTTCCTTTAGGGGTGATGGAGGCGTTCTAAAATTTAGAGCAAGAGTTGCACAACTCTGTGAATAGAGCAACGTGTTGTACTTTTTTGTTTTGTTTTGTTTTTTGAAGCCGAACCACACCATTCTCACTGATTCCTACCTCCCACTTCCTGAATAAAGGATGCTCCTCATTCCTGGGTGAGGAAACATGACAGGTGGAAGTTATCATCTGTAGATTCTAGCAGTTTGGCATATGGATGTTGTATGTGTGTGAGTGTGGTCATGTGGGCTCCCTGGTGTTCACTCGAGGATCAGAGGACAGCTTTAGGCGTCGTTCTTGTCTTCCACCTTATTTGAAGCAGGGTCACTCATTCATGTTGTACACTACTGTATTCCCTGGGCTAACTGGCCCATGAGCAGCCCTGAAATTCTCTGGTCCCCACCTTCGTTCTTGCCCTTGGCAGGATGGGATCAGGCTCTATGTGGGGTCTGGGCAGTTGACCTCGGGTACTCATGTTTACAGAGAAAGTGCTTTATCCACTGAGCCATCTCCCCAGCCTCCAGAACTTTCTTTAGTCATGAACATTAGGAAGTATAAAGCACCTTCTCTGTGGACATCCTCAGGTGGATGACAGGAGAGGTTCCTTCCTCTACTTCTTTCTCTTCTTCTGGATGGGTCACTCCTACCCAGATAAGACGTAGGCACATCCAGCATGCAGCTATAATGTGTGGGTGCTTTGATGTACATATATAAGGGCAGGATTCCTGAAGACAGGGTCTCTCTGCCACCCACCAGGCTATGTGTCACTGTCTTCAGTAAATAAGCCACAAGGACAGTCCTGAAAACTCATTCCCTATGATCCTCCAGATGTTGATTTATTTGATAACCATGTTAATAATTGCTTAAGAAGTAACCTCTAATGTCCTATATTGCTTCCAGGAAATTAACCTTCTTCATATAAACCAGCAGTACTTTTAAGGGAACACTGACCCTAAAAAGCCACACTCTGAATTCACTCATTTGCAAAAGCAGTCATAGTGATCACCATAGTGATCCTAATTTCCTCCACAGGAACAGGAAGCTTCTGGGGAGCAGTACCTTTCCACCAGAAGAAACAGAGACTTGTCTCTGCTATCTGGAGATTCCAGGAATTAAACATAGAAATATTCCTCCAAAAGTTTCTAGGTAAAACATTTTAGTATGTGGGGTTTGTAGAGTCTTTTGAAATAGTGTAGTAGACAGCTTTGCATTGTTGGTATGAACATCCAAACCAGACACAGTTTATGGGAGGAAGGGGTCTATCCCTAGCTTACAGATCCAGAGGAAGGCTCATTAATGGTGGAAGAAGCTGTCTACTTCCATAGATCCAAGCAGAGTGAAAAACTACATCAAGCAAAACACCAGCACCAGCACACACAAACCAACAGCAGCAAACACTAACAAGCATCAAGAAGGATTCCCCAGAGCTCAGACCTCTCTGCATACCTTTGGGCTGGAATTCAAATCCATCCACCCTCAAACACACCTTTGGGCTGAACCCTAGGATTCTCCCCCAGTGGCACCTCTTCCAGCCAGGCAGCTGGTGACCCAAGTTACAAGCTTTAATAAAACACTTTAGACTATGGTGGACATACATTCAAATTACCACAATGGTCAAGTCTCCTAATAAAGCATTGATTTCTGGAGACTCAGAGTGTGATCAGGCATCATGTTTAATAGCAGGTTCCTCAGTCAACAGTGGTGCCATAAACCAGAAGCTTTGAGGCAAAGCACATTTCAAGACCTTAAAAAAAAAACCCACAGGGTCCAATTTCTATGAACAGATGTCAACTTCATTTGATGAGTGCATTCTACAAATAAACCCAAGTACCGGTAGAACTGGGAACCACAGGGTTATGGGAAAGGAAAGGTCTTTGAAATGAGAGAGAGGGGAGTTTTCATGGCATTGGGAATTAAAGTGGATTATATAAGATTTAACTTGAATAGGAATAAGGACTTTGTGTATCTCTATGTGAAAATGGCTGAGAAATTTATAAACTCGAATTGGTCATAAAATGTGAATCCATGAAGCTTGATGATTTATATTCTATTCTTAGCATTTCCTGTTTTACATTAGATATAAGAAATAAAGTGTTCGGTTTGTGTTTGAGGGGAGTTTTGAAAATGCATAGGGCTTGTGAGGGTTTCCATTGATTGTCAACTTGACAAGACCTAGAATCAAGGAGGAAACAAGCCTCTGGGCATGCCCAGGAGGGAGTCTCTTGATTAGATTAACTGAGGTGGAAAGAAACTTCGACTATGACTGACACCATTGCAGAGGTTGGGGGCCCGAGCTGGATAAAAAGGATAAAGCCAGCTGAGCACAGCATTGATCACCCTCTGCTTCCTGACTGTGAGGCACGTGATCAGCCTGCCCCCTGCTCCTGCCTCCATATTTTCCACCATCATGGAATTATTCCCTCATACTCCAACCAGAATAAACCCTTTTCTTCCTTAAGCTGCGTCTTTCAGGTAAAAGGTCACATCAGTATGTAAATGAATCAAAGAGCTTTGAAGGGGTCCCTTCTGAATTTTCCTTAATAACAAGGAAATTTGTTGGCATTTTACACTTGTGGATCCTCGAAACACACTGTGGAAGCGTTGACATAACTTCTAGCCACCTCAGAACACTAAAGCAGTGAATTATGAGAAAATACCTATTGTCCTTTGTATGTCTTAGCATTCAATGCTCAGAATAAGCTGAGTATATCATTGTAATACCTCACTCCTAACAGTAGTACTCTGCAGTTCATAAAAATGCCATATTTTCACGCTTCTGTAGGCTTCTTTGTACTAAACCAGAGCTTTACATTTCAATTTCTGCAAAACCCTTCCAGAAGTACTTGCCAATTAATGAACATTAAACGTAAAAGTGATCTGGAATCTCTGAAGACAGTTTGGGAAGAAATGGGCCCTGACTGAAGATGGAAGAATGATCCTGACACTGAAATTAGTCTCAAAGTTCTGACAGTAAAGAAAAACCATCCAAGGATAGAACAAAGCATATAAAATCTGAAGGAAATGTTTCTTGCACGTTCTATTGTTTTAAATACAGAAGGGAGAGAAATATGACTGTTTGTTACTCAGGAGATCCTAACGACAGAGAGCAGTGAGTCTGCAACTTCAAGTCAGAGGAACAGCTCAAATACACGTTTCTTACCAGTGCAGAGGTGTGTGAGCCAGAGGGAACAAGGTGTGCTTTTGAATGTGGAAGCTCATCTGTCTGACAGTCTTGGTCTGACAAGCTTGTGTCTTCTAGATTTCTATTCCTATCCCTGATAGAGCAGCAGCAGGAAACTTGGACTTGTACATCAAGAATGTGTTTCCTAAATGGGAACACATCCAGAACCATACTTCTACGTTGTACTAGTTTGGATGTGAAAGGCTCCCTGTGGGCTCATGTTGCTGAGCCCTTGGTCCCTAGTAAACTGACGTTATTTGGGAAGGTTGGGAAACCTTTAGGAGGTGGAGCTTTACTGGGGAAGTGTGTCACTGTCATGTGAATCTTGAGGTTTTACAGTGTGGTCCCACTTGCTGTTTCTCTCTCAGCTTCCTCCCTGCAGTGTGACACTGTGGATCCAGCTTCCCATTCCTGCCAGGCTTTCACTACCACAAGGGCCTTCTCCTCAAAACTGTAAGCTTAAAATAAGCCCTTTTCTTCCTTAAGCCGGTTTTGGTCAGGTGTTTTATCCCAGCAATGAGAAAGTAACTGATACATACGCTGTTGGAATTTATAGCCTGGTGCAGGCAACATTATTTCTGTGCACACATTATCCACGCACAAAGGTTAGAAATAAACAAGGCTTGTCGTCTCCAAATTGTGTCCATGGAGCCAACAACTGAGTCATCAGATACGTGTACAAGAAAATAGAACAATTCATGAATTATGTCTCTGTGTGGACAAACTATAAACTGTTCAGAACTTTCATGTTAACAAGCTATTTTGCTTAGATTGGTTAGATTTTGTTCCCTTCTCTACGTGGAAGACACATAAAAGAGAATTATAAACTCCAGAGTTCTTTAACCTTTACATCCCAACACAGAAATTAATCACTTTGCAAGATAGCTGCCAATACTAATACAAACATTCCTTTTTCTTCTCCCACTTCCTTTTCAATAGTGTGCCATTTTTCTACAGTTTTTCTTTTGCCTGTGCAAAAACGTTCATAGCTGTGAACCCTACACTAAAGATAAATCGGGAAATAAAATGAAATCACTATTTCAACTCCAGAAAGTATTTGAAGCCCCCTTCAAAGAGGACGTTTCTCCAAACGACTATTATATTTTAAGGGAACAGCACGTCTGTCACCATCATGATGGCAGAGAAGAGAACAGACATCAAAATGACAAGCCCTCATCGACAGAGCACAGACAAATGCTATCTATGGATTCCATGCCCGGGACAGGCCGTCCTCAATTTATGAATGAGTTATGTATAGAAAGTTCATTTGTAAATAATTTACTTGGGACTCCACACCCTTCTCTTTTTCCAGTCACATCCCATTCTAGCTAGAGCTGAGTTTTACAGGAAGTCAATGAAGGGATGCATCCTGAGTGTGATGTAGACATAATCAGTCACAGGCAAAGAGCAGCAGAGGAAGAAAGAAGGAGCACAGACTTTGGGAGCACCAGAGCTCGTTCCTGACATTTGCTGGTCTCTCTCATTAAATGCTTCTCCCGTTGTCAAGATGTTTTGTCCCAACCATATAAAAAAGCATAAAAAATAATTTTGTATAGCGAACCCTCAATACCTCTCTGCAAATTCTGCTTCCCTTGCTCAGTCATCTGACAAGCCAAGGGTACTAAAGTGGGCAGCATGTGGAAGACTCCTGGTCTCTTCATGTAGCCTCCAACCCCCACTATGACTGCTTGCTCTTCCTCTGGAGATAACATCAGAGAAGGGAGGTTCAGACTTAGCTTGGAAGATGAGGAATCTTGATAATATCAATTTACTGTGCTCCTGATATTCCTGGAACAGTGAGAGCTGTGTGGTGTTCTGCAAATAATGGGTACTAACAACCAAAAGAATGTCAGGCCAGGAAAGTACTTGGTTTTAAAAAAATATTTATTTCTTTGTTTATCGGCACATGTGTGGATGGGAGTGCAGGGTCTCTTGGTTCAATCAGCTTCACTTGCAAACCTCCACTGAGATCATTCTTTCTCTTTTCCTCCAGTACAGAACCAGAGGCAGATGATCCTTATGGTACCCCAATATCCCATGGGATGGCTGAACCATGAGAGGTGTGCAACAGTTTCTTTGAAATTCCCCAGAGGAGGAAAGCTCAGGAAAACCAGAAGGTAAACAAATCTGTTAAAGCTGAAACATCAAAAGATCACAAGGTTACAGAAGCAGTCACCAATTTCTGGGGGACAGGCTGACCAGCCTAGTGGAGCAATAAGCTCCAGGGATACAGTTTCATGAGTCATCTATGATGCTGGGGTGAGTTCTTTGGTGATACAGCTTCCTTTGAATCCATGCTCCAGTAAGTGACCCCTCTTCTGTGCTCTACAAGTAACCCCAATAAACTCACTGGGGTGAATAGATGTGTGTTCACATCTGTCCCCAGTGAAAAAAATCCACACAAAGACCCTAGATCTAGAAGTCAGCACCATATATATCACCCACCCTTTCTGTAGGGTCCCTCCAGCTAACTGTATGAGGTAGAGAAGAAAGAAATAGTCGTGTCTTTTTGTGACACAGATGTGACAAGACTTATAAGCCTGAGGATTTCATTCATCTCTTCTATTATCTATCTATCTATCTATCTATCTATCTATCTATCTATCTATCTATCTATCTATTTATTTTGAGATAGGATGTCTTACTATGTCACCCTGAGTGACCTGAAACTTACTCTGTAACCCAGGCTGGCATCAAGCTTGTGACAATCCTGCTTCTGAGCCTCAAATGCTTCCGTTACAAGGGTGTGCCACCACACCCAGGTCCATCAACACTTTAAATTTATTATTATTTTAGTTGGGAAACATATTGAGGTATTATTTTTTCTGGAATTTTTAAATACAATTAGATTTAATTGGTTCTCATCCCCCCTCCACTCCCCAACACCCCTTTCTCTTTCCCAACCCTGCCCTGAGAGAGGTTAGGGGCAAAGAAACCTTTTGCATGTAGTCAGAGACACAGGTCCAAAAGAACACAGATGCCGCGTGTCCTGGAGAGGCTGGAGGAGAGCAACAGTCTGATTCAACAGGGCAGTAAAAGCACTTGTCTGGTTTTTCCTCAACATTTTCCAGGCTTGTCCTCACCTTGGCCAGCCCTTTCTCAGTCTACACTCTCTTCTCAGGCTCACCAACCAAGGTCCTTGAACTTGGCAATGAGTCTCTTCCCAATTGGAGGTCTAATTCATCAAAAGACTCAATCCAGGTCTCCATGGTGGTGGTGGGGGAACAGTCACCCCCTCTTAGCTTGGGAGCTTGTCTACTTTACTTCTACCCACTCTTAAAATATATCTCTCAAAATTCACCCATCTTCATGTCTGTATCTTTGATTTTTTGTTAACCCTAAAATAAGAGTGCATACACTAGCTTGGGTGTGCTGCAAGTCCATCTAGGGTCTAGCAGAGCTTTGGTGCTCCTACCCAGCCCACAGTAGCAGTTAGTTCTCGTTGCTGGGACTAAACACTCAGCCAGAAGCAGCTCGTGGGAGGAAACAATTTATTTCAGGCTTACAGTTTCAAGGGGGAGTTTCATCATGGTGGAGAAAACATGGCCACTGACTCACATCTTTACACATCTGGGTGGGGGACAGATAGAGGAAGGGAGAGAGGGAAAGAGAAAGGAGAGAGAGAGAAAGAGAGAGAGAGAGAGAGAGAGAGAGAGAGAGAGAGAGAGAGAGAGAGAGAGAATGCCACAAGATCTAGCTAGTTCTGAATACCCAGTGGCCCGGATAATAATCCTCAAGGCCTATCCCCAGTGGGGCACCTTCTCCAGCAAAGCTCCACTTCCCAAAGGCTCTACTTGGTGGGCACTGCCTAGGCATCTTAATCACAAACACTTGAGGCTCTGGGGGACATTTAACATTCAAACTACCACCCCCAAATCCTCTCCCTTCCCTCAGCCCTCCTCCACTCATCTATTTACATTGTCTTGGTTACCGTCTCTCTGTATAGGTTTTACCCACATTCACTCCCCTATAAATACATACTTAGAGATGTTATAAACTAGGATCTGCATATGATCTTTACCGGAAGAGAAGAGGGACCAAAGGAGGAAAGAGGAAAGGAAGAAGGGAGAGAAGTAACCATTTCCCCAGCCTTGTTCTTTACATATCTTGCTTAGGTCACCCTGAATTCAGATATAATTTGAAAAGGATTTAGTCCAATTCTAAGCCATGGCTTCCACTCCTTCCTTGTTCCTTCTGCTAAAGTTTTCTGCTGTTACATCTCTAGGCAAATACCATGAAGTTCAAAGTTTAAGAGGAGGACCCCTGGTCCGTGGCCATGTGTGTCTCTGACAAAGAATGGCCTGAGACGTTTTGAGGTCTAGATGGAACCAGGTAGAAGTTCCATAGTAGGGATTCTCCTGCCCTGATCTGGAAATGTCTATGAGAGTAAATTTAAAAATGGTTTAAGTTGAGAATGTGACCTTCACTTCCGCCAGACATCTTCAAACAATCCCCAAACCCAACAAGATATCCACTGCCATGAGTGAGCTATATTTATGAAGACCTTCAAGATACGAGAAAAGATGACTGAATACATGGGATGGGATTATGGGGAAAAAACTCCAAGTATTTTTCTATATAACTTTTATACAGAACCACTGATTGCCATTTCAGTTTTGAAGTATGTTCCATATGAAAAAAAAAACACAGAAATCAATACATTAGCTTAAAAGCACATAAAAGATGCTTTATCCTGCCAGCTTCTATATATCTGTTTCCAGAGGAAGCCTGGAGTTCACCTCATAAGATTTTCTGCAGTTGCCAGTGTTCGCTCCACAAAGGATTTGAGCCTTTTTACATTCGACACAAAACATCTATTCATATTGTATTGCACAATGCCATTTCAGCCATGTTTTAAATACACCGTAGCTTAACTCACAGTTCATGGAAACTTGTCATCATTTAAAAAAAAGGTATTTGATGTTTAAATTTCCATTGTGTAAAGGCATATTCAATGCTCAAATCCTGGGCAGAATGAGAACTTCTATAATGCCATCTATGACCGAACCACCTCAAACAACTGGATCTCATCTGATCCCAGAAGCTAAGGAAGGCCAGGCCTGGTTAGTGCCGGATGTGAGCACTTCCACACTTTCGTATTTTTGAGAATATGAAACAATGTACAATTACAGTGAACTGTGGAAGGATTGAACGTTGTCTTCAGCTCCTTACTACCAACAAAATGTCTATTTAGTCTAATATACTGATTGAAATCAAGAAAGAACTCAACTGTCAAGAAATAGAAGGACACTGAGAGAGACGTGTAGAACCTCACTGATCCCACCAAGGCCTTCAAAATGCAAACCTGATTTCCACCACTCAGAACCAAATGAGGTCGCAAAGCCACTGTACCCTGGGCTCTGCTTCAGCCCATGCCTGCAGAGCCATTTGTCCCCAAGACTAACTGCTTGTAGATGACGTCACAAGTAACATCATCAGATGAAGCTGATTCCAGCCAGTCACAGAGATTTAAATATATATATCCTTGAGCTCTGGGGGGAGACAAAAGCAAGGAGGCAAAAGTTATGGAAACCTTTTTCTGTATAATTGAGGGGCAAGTCCAAGAGATGAAACCAGCAACGCAACCAAACCTACCCTGAAGACAATTAGTTTGCTCATTTGGGAAATATAATAGTATCTGAAACAAACTGCAAAGTCATGGTGCCTAAGCCCAGGAGCCTGATATTGAGAGTTAAGTACTGAATGAAATAGCTCTACGATGTGCTTCGAGGCTCAGGGAACATTACAACAGAGGGGGAAGGCAGAATGTGAGAGCCAGAGGGTGGGGAAGAGTGCTTAGGGACACTACCCTGCAGCTGTGAAGTGACCCACTGTATCCATAACCTCCTAACAATGTAAGCTACTGCTAGCTCTGTGAACCCTGCGCAGTGCTGAGCACATCGACATTTCAACATGGATGATGGGGGGGCATTGCAACTGAGGAGGAACTAGTTTTAAAGAAAAGGAGGTTCAGTGTCATGGGGTGGGGAGGTGGAACAAAGAATGTAATGGTGGGGAGTACGATCAAATTACAGTATGTTCATGTATAAAAATTCTTGATAAAAGTATGATCAGGCCAGGTGTGGTGGTACATGCCTTTGATTATAGTGTGGAGGCAGAGGTAGGAGGATCACTGGAAATTCAAGGCCAGCCTGGGACTACAGAGTTTGTTCCAGGTTAGCCTGGACTATATTGAGACCCTACCTTAAAAAAAGTAACAACAACAACAATAACAATAATAATAATGAGGAGGAGGAGGAGGAAGAACAGAAGATGATCAGGACCTTGGGACTTAAGCATGTACACGCTTACTCTGTTTCGTCCATTCCAAACGCTGTGGTTATGGCATTTTAACATTCATGCTCTGTGCCACGAGGGCCCTGGGATTGGAATCTAGGCGACACTACTTTTCCTAAGCAGGATGGTAATTTTATGGTTTTTGTTGTTATTTTATGTATGGAAGAGAGCCCAAGAGAAGGCTTGATATCTTTATCAAGGGGAAAGAAGTGTAACTTGAAAGACGATCGAACAGTGTTCTTGGCTGCTGCTTGGGATGGAATGCAGCAGCCCCTTACTTTGCTTCTGTTGGCTTTGCCTCACCTGTCCATCCAGCCCAAGCCAGGGACTTTCTGGTCCAAGTTTTCTTGGAGGCAGACACTGAATACACACTCTAATTATCCATCAGTCAGTCATCACCCACACCATTCTTCAGTGAAGGCACTTACATACGTGCTGAACAAATTATCTCAGGTATGGACACCAGAATCCTGACCTCAGAATCATCTTCGACACCTCCTTGTCCTCCTGCAAATCCATCAGTCACTAAGGTCTTTGTTTCTACCCCACCCGAGGCTTTAGAATAGGCTGTCCCTTCTTGGTTTCTTGCTTCCCTCTCTAAAGGAAATGGCTCTCTTGAGCTATTACTGATGAAACAAGTCCTTCTTTTATATGGCTTACAGCCTAGTTAGTAGAGGCTCGTGTGTATGTCTCCAATTCTCTGCTCAAACTGTTGGGTGAGTACAGGGATGAGATGGATGATAGGTGAGTGAGAAGAATTCTTTTTTGAGCCCAAGCAGGATTCTGTTCTCTCGACTTCATTGCTTGCTCCAGAAAATAAGTGGGAGTGTAACATACCTAGAGACCAATTAAATTCAATTAAATAGAGACCAATACTACCTTGGTACACTCAGCCTGTGCATCTTATAAACTGATGCCTAAAATCAAACCTCAGCGGTACGATTTTTAGGAAGATATAATGGCCTAAACACAGACTCTTACACAGCACGATGTGCTTTGCTAAGAAACCTGGAAACAGCTCAGGTAAAAAAAAAAAAAGAAAGAAAGAAAAAAAGAAAATCAGAGATGCTATTTGTCTTAATCCAGTTTTCAAATCCGATTTTATAGTTTTATTCCTTCACAGGGAGTAATGAGGGGCAGATAAGAAGCGTCATCCATCAAAGGCGGACTCGCTCAGTTTCTTTACTTAATTCTTCTACTAGTTCCACTGTAATTTCCAAACAAAGCTGTTCTTTTCGACGTGTGATAGTTCGGCCTGTAAACCTCCCCAGGAATAATAAACAAACAATATGGGCACATCTTCTGCCACAAATTACACACAGCAGCATTCTTCATCCACAGCCTTCTGAGACCCCCAGCTGTACAGAACACAATGGAGAATCTGCATGCAGGCACTTGAACGTGTTAATATTTAACTCCTATATTGTCCCACAGGATGGATAAGCAAACTGTCTCCTGCGACACAAGGTTACATCACACGCTTTAATGACGATGCTGTGTGTGTGCCAATGGAGTTTTACTTTCACTGTTTCCTATCACGTTTCTAATTAATGTCAAAGTGTCTTTTCCATGCTAGAGAGTACACCACACATGCACATATGTGTTGTGTCTGTGGGCACCCACACAAATGCACGCACACATATTCACAAATGCACTCACAAATATGCTTGCCTGCACCCCGGTTCATCTCCATGTTAGTATCCATTTATAAACAGAGTTTATTCTCCCCGCCTGCAGACACACAGAGTGCATCAACACAAGCACCCAGAGTATGCAGTCCAGTCGGTTTGCTCTCGCTGACTCTTCTAGGAGATTAAGATGAAAAGCTAAAAAAAGACAAGCAGACACTTCGTGGAGTCTGTGATTAAGAGAGAGAAGCTGATGAGACAGATGGGCCAGGCGTAGAGGGAACCTCAGCCTGGCAGCCTGCACTCCGTGAGGACTCACGTGCTTCCCCTCTGCATGTCTTCAGGAATTAGCATCTTGCTTAGGACACGCTTGATCCTAGCCCTCGGGACCCCTTCCTCTGCCCAAACCTCCCTAAATGAGGGGTAGTGAATGAAATAAGACGGGCTTCTTCTTTCGTACTCTCTTAACGACAGCCTACTCATAGGTACTATTTACTATAAAATCACACAGTGCGCGCTCAATGCGGAGAGGACAACGGTGTTAACAGAGCCTGCCAGAAGTTTTTCACGGAACAATCCTAAAAACACAGGAGGATTTCTGGGCCAGAAAAATAAGATGCAGAAAAAATAACTTGTGCATATTTTAAAATTTTTACACAATAGATTTTTTTTTCTTCTATGTGAATGGCTTTCTAAGTCAGTTTCATATGAATCATTGTTCTTGAGAGCTTACACCTCTCAGAAGGCAGGGGTGATGGCTCCCACCTGTAATCTCAGCACTTGGGAGGCTGAGGTAGGAGAACTCATGAGCTTGAGGCCAGCCTGAGGTACACGGTGAGTATGAGGTCAGCCTGGCATAGAATGAGACCTTGTCTTGACAACAACAAAAAAAGGTCAGACTTAGAGATCTAATGCAGACACAGGCTTCTTCAATTCATAAAATATTCTATCTTGTTTAAGCATCCCAATATCCCTGTGTGAAAGACACTATGACTATGGCTATTTTTATAGGTTAAACAAACACATATTTTAAATGAGCTCCCCAGGTCACAAAATTAATAAACTGCAGATCTGAGATTCAAAACCAGAATTTTTAAAATTAAGTTTCATTTTACCTACTATGTGCTTTTTATTTTATTCCTAAATTTAGCTTTGGTTCTTTAGTTTTTTAAAAATCTTTATTATCGATAATTAGATACAGTATATGAGCAAATCTTATGGCAGTACCCCCATTTCCCTCCTCCCTGTTCCCTACCCACTGGGGGCCCTTCTCAGTGGGCTTCCTGGATCAACCCATGGGGTAGGGGGTTATAATTAGCTCATGAGGGAGCCTGCTTCTTTTTATAATAGACCATATGAACTCTGCTACCTAAAAATGTGCCTCTAAATGTAACTTAGTCTTTGATTCTCAAATTTCTTTCCAAAGTTGTCTTTTCTGGTTAAGCCAAAATGCTCAGGTGGCTTTTATCACGTGCTGTCTCTGCCTCTGCTCACGAAAGGGACATCCATGACTCTAAGGATGTGACTGTCACTCACCATGTTCCCCAAACTTCCTTTTGCTTTATTGCTGATTTGCTCATTGCCCAATAACTGTTCACCTTGAGTGTGTGTGTGTGTGTGTGTGTGTGTATGTTGTATATATGAGTGTGTTCAGATGCACATGCCCCCTGCACACATGTGCAGAGGCCAGAGGAAGACACGCAATGCCCTTTTATTCTTCCTCCAATTTCTTTCTCCCTGAGACATGAGTGTCTTACTAAACCTGGAGCTCCTGGCTTTTTTGTTGTTGTTGTTGATTGGCTGGCCAGCGAGCCCTACTGATCCCATTCTCTGCCCTCCACCTTGCTCTCAGCAATATCGTTACAAGCATTCATGGTGGCCAGGCCAGACTTTCAATGTAGGTGCTGGAATTGAACTCAGTTCCTCATGCTTGTTCAGAAAGAGCTCTTACCTGCTGAGCCATCTCCCCAGCCCACAGTACTTTTCACTTTTACCCACTGAACTTCCATGTTCCTGTTCTAATGTTATCACGATGACTCCATTGATTAAGAAAACATCTAAAGGGTTCTCGTCTTTACTTCACTGCAGACACAAGCCATTGTTTTTCTGCAGTGCTGGAGAGCTAGAGGTTGAAACAAGAGCCTCCTGCTAGGAAGCACTCTACCCCCGGGTAGTACCCTTGGCCCAGAGTATATTTCTGGAATCTCCTTTCTCTGTCATGGTTCAAGATCCTTGAATTTACAGAGAGGATTTCCTACCTGCTCTGCCATGTCATCCTGGCAAAGCCAGACCAAAGGTGTTTTACCACAGCTACTTGTAGATGATTGCATCCTGACGTCATGAATATTTAGCTGTGATATTATCCTGACAGGGCAAAAAGAAAGGGAGAGCTTTATAATAAGAGATGTGTTTGTATACTATCAACCCAGCCTGTTAATTAGACCAGGGTGGGGGGTGTAGCATCAGATGACAGCTCAATAGGATATAAGACAAGCCCCTGTTCAGGGCATGCCAGGACTTTCTGGAAGGTTTTCTAGCAGGAGGCAGGTTGGCACTTGTGAGGCACAAGGTCCACACTGTGTAAACTGGAGAGAGTGAGATTCGGGGGGCCAATCATCTTCCTTTCCCGTTGCCCAACTCCACTCTTCCTGCTGTTTTAATTGGATTATTTTAAAATCTGCTATTTCTGCCTCACTCCTTTGCCCACACTGTCATATCAGCGCTGCAGTTTGACTCTGGCACAGATGCCAGATTTCACTCCAGAGACGCCTTGTCTCTGTGCCAAGTCAAGCGACAGTCCCTTGGAGGCAACCAAACACTAGTTGAAAGGGTTAAGCATCTGGACCAGGGCCTGCCTTTGTGCCTGAAGGGAGTGTTTTGTTTGCAGGATGCAGTTTTACTTTCATCCCTGCAGCAAGCAGGTCATTACCACCACCTGAGCAGGATGGAAGATTCCCGAAACCCACGAAAGTGCGCCAGGGGAGCATAAACAGACTGCGGTTTTTCATAGATACTTTTCGACAGGCACTTTAAGGTCTCCAAGCACCAAGGATTGAAGGTGACAATTTTTAGAAATGGAGGAAGCCTCAAGTTGCCTCAGAGAGCCACCCACTCATGTTCCAGGAGGCACAGCCTGTTAAAGCCATCCTGATTCTCAAGTCCAAGATTGTTCCACACTAACTTGGGTTTCTCCACAGACACCCTCAGAAGATCTCACCTTTGCCAGTGAGGTCAACTATGGGGCCTGTTTCATTCTGTTGTATTCACTTGTTTCAGATCCTCCTGTGAAGAACCGTGAGGGAAAAGGGAAGCACATGGAAGGGAAGACGGGGCAGCAGAAGTAGCTGCAACCACTGTTCAAGGAGCCTTAACTGTGCTGGGTGAGGTGAGGGTGAAGGGCTGATGGGTCTGTCATTCTCAGGGCCTGTCTCTTCCATGGCAAATAAAAGAAAGAACAGCCACGCAGAGGAAAGAGTCTTTCTGAGGGGAAAAATAGGAGCGAAGGTTTATCATGGCCAATTCACAGAAACAACTTACCAAGTTTAAATAAAACAGTTAGTGAGAATTTAAATAAATATCATTTGTATCTTTCTCATTTATTCGAAGGAGATGATCCCTCAATACTCTTGCATGCCAAGTAATTGTGGTATTTATTTATTTATTTATTTTTGCTTTATTTTAAGGCAGAGTCTCATGGTAGCCCAGGCTAGTCTTGAACTCAGGGCCATCATCTTACCTCAGCCTCCCAAGGGCTGGGATTAAAGGCATGAGCCACTAGGCACAGCTTTTTATTTGTTTCTTCTTAACTCAAAAAACCCCTTATGTTCCAAATGTTTTTGTTTGTTTTTGTTTTGTTTTGGTGTGTGTCGATGTTTGTGTGGAAGAAGCGTGCCCATGCGGAGGCCAGAAATCAAGTTCATTGTTTCTTACCTGCAATTCATCTTTTTTTGAGTCATGGTCATTCAATGGCCTGAAACTTGACAAGTAAGCTAGACTGGCTGGGATTAGAAGCTTCTCTTTTGGCATGTATACATGTGTGTGAGTGCACATGTATATAGAGGTATGTATGCATGTATGTGTGTACGCATGTGGAGACCAGAGTCATCCTCCATCACTCTCCACCTTATTTTTAAAAATATTTTATTTGAAAGCAGAGAAATTCAGAGAATCAGACAGCACACACGAGAGAGAGAGAGAGAGAGAGAGAGAGAGAGAGAGAGAGAGAGAGAGAGAGAGAGAGAGAATGGGTGTGCGCCAGGGTCTCTAGCAACTGCAAACAAACTCCAAATGCTTGCACCACTTTGTGCTTCTGGCTTTACATGGGTTTACATGGACTTTACAAATTGTGTGGGGATGACATTTCTACCTCTAGTCATAATTCATGCTTTAGGCAGAAGGTTTTTCATCATCAAAGCAATCCATGTGCATTGGGGAAGAAGCCCTTAGTAGCATTGGGTCCCACATGGAAAAGACATAACAGCAGCCCCTGTAGCCAAACCATTTGAATGGGCTGACTCCATCAGGTAACAAAACACTCTGACTTATTTTCTGCAAATGATGACAACTATGTGAGTGTCCCCACACTCACACCATAAATCACATTATTTATAAAACTTTTAAAGATTAAAATGCTTCACGCAGAAGGCTCATAAATTGTTTTAGAAACACTGATGTACTCTAAAAGAGTTTTGAAGACCTGTGCCTACATATAAAACACTATGTACTCTTGCATCTTTGACCACACTTTTTTTTTTACCTTTGCCATGTAAAACATCATTAAGTATCTCAAAATAATGCCTTCTCCCAAACTGGCTATGAATTATAGATGCTACCTTCAGACTGAAGGAAATGCAGCAGAAAAAGGAAGAACATATTTATGCTGAAAGACAAATTTGAGGGAGATCTGTATTTTAAATATTTAATGGATATCAAAATGGCTTTTTTATGGAAATATGCATTATAAATCCCTAAGTGGGGCATATGTCCCAAAATGCACTCTGTGGTGTGTGTGTGTGTGTGTGTGTGTGTGTGTGTGTGTGCTTCATATTCAGAATGAACATATTTGAGCCCCAGAAGAGACCAGTAGACAGAGAGGAATGATAGAGAAGAAGTGCCCATAATCACAGTCAATTTCAAGCAAAATCAGAGACAGCATTTACCAAACCCTTGCTAAAGGCCAATAAAGGAGAGTAAAGAAATCTTGGAGTAGATCTTATAATTTAAAAGACCAATCTAAGCAGCCAAGAATGCAGAGATGAGGGGAAAATAACCTCAGGTCCACAATGATGAGAGGAAGAATGCTAATTACTCATATGACACCGAGACAGAGACAGACTATTTTGGCTTGGAACCTATTGTCTCTGCAGAGTTAAGTCCATCATGCTGGTAAACATGTGGTGGAATTAACTATTGAATTTACTGCATTCTCTTAGGTAAGTTACAGTGGAAAGAGTAAGAAAAGAGCTTTGGCTAGGAAAATAATAATAAATCAATGTTCTGGTGAAGCAATCAGCCCATTTCTTTATTTGAATGTTGGTTAAAGCAAGAAGGCCCAGCAGCCCACTATCTACATCCACAGTGACAGTCACCCAGTTTAGCTTCCTCCCAAAAATACTACATGGAAAATTCTAGAAATACACAATTGGTGCTTTCTTGATCTTTCCCACAAGAGGCACCAACCGTCCCTTCGTCTGGCGTTTCCTCATGTTATGTATATGCTACCTGCCTGTCAGTCACTCTCTAGCTACCTTGATTGTCAGATCCACTGTTGTGCTTTTGTAATTGTTCATGTTGCAATAATCTGATTTCCCTTAATAAAGGCCCCCAAACTGCCAACGGTCAACAGAATATATTGTTACAATTATTTCTATTTTCATTATTGTTGCACCTTTAAATTTCATCAAAGGTGTGTATGTAAAGGGAAAAAAAAACATAGTATATGTAAGGTTCAGAACTATTCACATTTTCAGGAATTCATCTATGATAATGTCCCCTGAGGCTGAGAAAGGGTCATCCACCATAGCAGGGAGATGACAATGACTTCTTTATCATAGCTCCACAGTCATGGAAAGTAAAACAGAGTCATTGTCTAATTCCCTTTTTCTGACAACTTCATATCTGCATAGGATCTATGTGATGACCCCTGCCTATTACCCGTTTATCTCCCTCCCACTCCTGAAGGCCCCTTCTTCTTCCCAACTAGACATCATCCTACTTTAACGACCACGTTTTTGTAGCCCACTGAGTTTAATTAGGGGGTCCTGCATGAGCAAGGTTGGGGGGTTATTTACTGGAATATGGGCCACTTACCAGTGGCTACACCCCTGAAGAAAATGACGTCCTGTTCCCAGGCAACCATTAGTGTTTAGGGGAGGGAAGGGCTTCATGAGCTCTTTCCCATCTATGATGGGATGTTGAAGTTGTTCACTTGCTTAGCATCACGTGACACTGTGAGCAAGGTGGGTTATTTAAATCACCTAAATTGAGAGATCAATAACCACACAACATGCACCAGTTCTGGGAATCATACATTTGAAGAATGTTCCGCGATCGGTCCTGACTGTCTCCATTTTCCAGTGTGTGTGGCTGTGACCACTGCTCATCACCAGTCCCTGTCTGAACTCGGGCTCCTTCTGCTTCACGCCTGATGAGCAGTGGAGAAGATACTTTCTCCATTCCTCACATTACATGCATGCCATTTAGCCACTCACAATAGGCAAGTTCAGCTCTCTGATGACTCAAGCCACTCAGGATGCTTTTGAAGGCACTACCTTAGTTCTGTAAGCTCCACCAGGGCCAGCCTGGTCTCTTTCAGATCTACCATATCCAGCACTGTATTCACCAAGCATTTTCCAGATGTATAAATAAGTACTGAATGACTGGGGAGACTTACATACAAAGGAACTATCTATATTTCTCACAATCAATAGCTATGACTTATTACTCAACTGACCACATCTTAGATTGTCCTAAGATCCCTAGGGAATGCAGGAATTAAATTTTCAGCAGTACTCTGGCCTGTTCTTGCAAATAACTCTTCCACACAGCTGCAAAAAAATGAACAAAAAAAAGTTTGCGTAGCCATGCTTAAGGAATGGGAGCCAAGCAAAAACTGCTGGATTCCAGATCCTGGGTCACAGTTCCATTAGATATGCTTAAATAAGGCTGCCTGCTCTCCTGCCTCCCTGGAGAAATGTATTCTGGTAAGTCTTGGATAATCACCATGCCTGCATTTCTGCACAGCAGCCTGCGATCTGCAGCTAAAGACTCCTTTCTTCCTCTCTGTTTGAGTCTCTATTGATTCTGTCGCTGAGAAGGAAGCTAAGTGCTATCCAAATACCAAATGTTCCATATGGTGGTGTCATTACCGTCCTCGCTGTGGCTACACACAGCCTTCCTACCTACACTTATGAGGTACCTCAGCGAGTCTGGCAGAACAGAGAGAACTCTTTTCCTGACCTATATTGGCCAACACATTTTTTTTTGTCTTGCATGAACTTATTTTGTTGAGTTAATATATATGTATGTGTATAAATACAAGATTTATTTTCTTATTCATCCTTATAATCACTGAAAAGGAGAATAATGTATGACCATTAAAGAGGCATTCTTAAGCTAAGACATCTTAATTAGGAATTCAGACGATTCTGTTTTACTGAGAAACACAGAGCTGTCCAAATTAAGAGCTGAAATCAGGGCCCAAATGAAGGCAATACCCATAGACACAAGCCAGTTGCAGGCAAATCAGTGACAGGCAGTGACTGAGGCCATCCAAGTGGTCCTGTGTTTGCCTCATTAATGCCAAATAATTCTTCGGTTCTCTTTTTTTCCCCCTCTTACTTTTCAACCTTAAAAATGCAGCCAAGGGGTAGAGGGACTTAGAGCCCAGTGTTCCCTTTTGTGGTTGTGTAGGCTGGAGTGTAGGCTGCCAAGTGCTGGGGGAGGGTTGTCTTACTCTATCTTCTTACTCATTCATTTAGTAATAGGTGAAAGCCAGGAGCCAAGTAGGGCAGCTCGCATGCTGTGCCAGAAGGTAAGGAGCTCCTGCTGGGTGGCTTTTGCTGACCCAAGACTCTTATGGTGCCACCAGGGCAGAGGTGAGGGGGATAGGCTGGGTGGGAATGAAGCCGTTGTCAACAGGGCTGATCCAGGCTGTCCTAGCCAGGGAATAGAGCAATGACTCCAAACCCTGTGGAAAATGGATCTGTGACTTGAAATGGGCTCTCTATCCAGGACAAGGACTCAGTAAGTGGGGACCAAAGTCACTCAGAAGTAGATTCAACTCCTTAGACACCAGAGGAAGATGAACAGAGGAGGAATAAGGGGAAACAATTTTGCAACACAGACATTATACTGTGATTGGTGTCATACATTCTATTTGCTTACCTCTATGATAATTATTTCTTTTTAGTTGTTGCTGTTTATCAGACAGGATCTCATTTTGCCCAAGCTGGTCGTGAGCCTGCCACATCGCTTGGCTGGCTTTGAACTCTTGAGACTTTAAACTCCTCCTTCCAAGTACTGGGATTACAGAAGTTTGCCCCTCATGCCTGGGCCCTGATGATTTCAGCCTATCAGTTAGCATTCTCTTGACATAGATCTGTTAATGACTGTAGACATCCCACATACAGGCATGTGAAACAATATTCCACATTCCCATGTGATGGACACTAGTTTTATTTACACTTGGCAAACAAGAATCGCCCAAAGTCACAGTTTGAGAGAACAGAAGAGCAAGAGTGTGAGCCCAGGCAGTCTGAACCGGCAGCCTTATGGGAACTACCGTCTCTGAGTTTTCTAGGGTTTTCCTGACCATGGACACATGCTGTATACACACACTCACACTCCTAACTCGGGACAAGTCTAGCTTCACATACATATTCATGAAGACACTTTATGAAATACCTTCAAATTCTTCTTAAGAAATGAAAAGCTTTGTTTTCCACTGGAAAATTATGGTAATCCAGTGATTTCACAATTGTCTAAAAATACTTGGCTGCAAAGGAAGAACTTAAAATTCCCCAGGGCTCTTACACTCCTTCTTGATTTAGTATTATTTCTCAAACGTCAAAATCTGGCAAATTTTAAGTGTGCTACTGTCTGCAGAAAGAGAGTACTTCACAGCAGTCTGATTTACAAATAAATGCTCTTCTTTGCATGTTTCACATGTGGGCTCCTGCGCATGTGTGCATGGGCACGCCTGCACACGCGCGCGCACACACACACACATCACTTCTTATAGTCAATGGGAAAAGAATCCTTTTGTTTTTAGAATTCTCAGCACTAGAAAACTGGGAGGACTTCGCGGTTTTCATACATTTCCTCTGGAAACATGGAAACAGATCCGGCCAGGCCTTATTGGAGAGTAATATCTTAAGATCTGAAAACTCTTCTATTTAGCAACTGATAGACAATTGCCCTGAAGAATCCATTGACAATGGGAACTAATATAGGAGCCAAAGGAAAAAAAAATTACAAGCAACCCAATGACCAGCAAGAAATGGTCAATTGAATGAATTTTAGGATGTTTGATTGTATGGAACCATGAAAAATTATATTGTAAAAATATGTATCTATAAAATGATGCTGTGAAGAAGAATGAGCATTAAGTGACAGTATTGTATTGTTCTTGAGCAATGGCTGTCTTGGTGACTAAATATACCAATATCACTTTCTAATCCATGCCTTGTTACATATTCTAATCAGTGATCTAAAAATAAGTAAATATTATGATTTTCTTTCTTATTTTACAAAAGCAACAGTTCTGTTTTAATGAAGGAAGAATAAGTGGAGAGAGAAGACGTGACTACGTAGCCATGGGGTCCTCTGTGTGAATGCGCGTTCGAGCAGAGGTATTGACATACCCACCACTGGTCTGGGAATGTTACCATGAAGTCTTAGCTACTTTGGTGAGAAACGGGAGCAGCTTACCTGAACCATGCGCTTTCATCACAACAGATATGTTCCGTCCATCTGCAGTGGCTTCTTCCCCAGCAGATCCTTTCACACAGGTTCTGCTTCAGCAGAAGGGGTGGTGGTAGAGACACTCAATGTCAGATGCCTAAACCTGCAATTATATAAACAAGATTCTAAGTTAGGCGGCTTCTGTGGCCTTAATTAACACTATCTGAAGACACCGCAAAGAGAAATCTCTTTCTTTTTCTCTACCTCGTTCTTATTCTCTCTCTCTTTCTCTCTCTCATACAGTTTTTAACTCAGAAGTGTAGAGCTCTGCAAGCACACACAGCGGGTCTGCTCCCCCAGGACCAGCAGGTTTTGGCTAGGAGTTGCTTCTTACTGTGTCCCCCGACACCAGGAGTGATTCCCCTCCTCCCTGTCTCAAGAGTCCAAGATTTTAGGGAAACATAAAGTCCTTAGCTCTTCTCCAGAAAAATGTCAGGAACACGCTGAATCAGAGCTTTTTAAGATTCCTTCTAGCCACAAAGACCTGCCAACCCAGTGCACATATTGACCGAGGCAGGCCGGCTTGCGCTCCTGAAGCCCTAAGTGCTGATAACACACTACCAGGGGTCTGCAAAGCCACCCCCAGCACATTCACTGAGTTCCCTGTGCAGTGTTGTATGCCATCCATCACCTCGCCTCCTTCCCTATGTATGGTACCCTATGGGCAAGCCAGCCATCACCATCACCATCACCATCACCTCTGTAGTGTGGGCAAGACAACTGACTTGGACAGCAAGGAGATGTTAAAGCCAGGACAGAGGTCAATGCTATTCACACAGCCCATGCTTATAAGGTCAGGATGACACCACCTCTGCAAAAATTGTTCCTGTTCCCAGACAAGTCTGTACTCATTATCAGAAAGTTCAATATGGAGCTTGAGTATATATAGCTCAGTTGGTAGAGGGCTTGCCTAGCATGCATGAATCTCTGGGATCCACGCCCAAACACCAGGTAAGTCCATGCACACCTGTAATCTGTCTGGCCTCCAGCTTGCGGTGTGGCTGAGAAAAACCTTGAATTCTGATCTTCCTGCCTCTGCCTCCTGAGTGCTGGGATTACAGGCACGTGGCACCAAGCCCAGTTTATGCAGTGCTGGGAATTGAACCCAGGGCTTTGGTAGCTCTCTACCAATAGTACTGCACCCCCAGTCCAATTCCTTGCTTTCTGTTTGATTCATTGGGCAATTTCATGAACAAGAGAGCTCCAGGAACAGTGTGCATTCATGCCCTCTCTTGTAGATTCAATTTTCTTTTTTTAAAATATTTTCTTTATTCATTTTTTAAGCAGAGAGATACAGAGAGACAGACAGACAGAGAGAGAGAGAGAGAGAGAAAGAGAGAGAGAGCTGGTTGGGCCACCACTTTGTAGGTCTGGCTTATGTGGGTACTAGGGAATTGAACCAGGGGGCTTAGGCACTGGAGGCAAGTGCCTTAACTGCTGAGCCATCTCTCCAGCCCTCAATTTTCATATCTCCAGTTAGGACTGCCATCTCTGGGAAAGCTTCCCTGACACCCTGTGAGAAAGCATGGCTGTCTTTCCCATGCTTCCTCAGCTCCTGGCACCTACCACTCTTAAAGTGCTTAGCGTATTTTTTGTATTGAATTATTAAGCAAGCCTACATAGCAAGACCCCTATAGGCAAAAACAAGGTATCCTCTCTCATTACAGTTGCCTCAGAGATGACACACAGCCTGACATGTAATTGGCCAATACGTCAGTATTTCTTGAATGAACAAGAAAGGAATATACATGTGCAGACAAGGACCACTTAACAAAGAGAGAAACTGTCACTGGGTGACCGTTTCAAGCATCATAGAGTAAACCAATAAAAACCTAGATGGTCTAGCCTAGTAACTGTATGGGAGAGTTTATTATTCCTAGATTATCAAAGTGGGCATTGTGTCACTGTACTGAAGAGTGTAGGAAACTTACACAATGGTGGAGTATTTGTGCACCTAAACACATTTGTACATAGGAAAGATACAGTAAAACTACAAGGTAATGCTAAGATTTCAACTACATTATAATCTTAGAGGAACATCATTCTATATGAGGTCTGTCTTTGATCAAACTGTCATACAGTACAGATATGCACACACACACACACACACACACACACACACACACACATATATATATATATATATATAATCATGTACATATATAAACGTGCAAAGCCTCAGAGCACAGCTCTTTTCTAGTAACAGTTTGCACAGTTCCTTGCATGAGATATATCCTTAGTAAATACAAGTTCAATGTGATTGGATTTAAAACAACGTGGTTTGATGTGAAATGTCCCTCATGGGCTCAGGTATTTCAATACTGAGTCCTCAACTAGTGGTCCTGATCTGAGATGTTATGGGACTTCTGAGACATGGGGTCTAGGTGGCCGATGGAGGACTACAGCCATAGGACCAGAGTTACAGCAGGTCCTCCTGCTATCTGAGGTCACTTCCTTCCTGATTCACAGATGTAATGGGCCACGGCACAAACTCCTGCCACCATCAATGGAGTCCCAGCTACTAGGCCTTCCCCATCATGAAACCATGAGCTAAAAGCCTTGTTCTTTCCCTCCATTGCTTTGTTAGAGACTTAATCACAGGAAGGAGAAAAGTAACCAAACATCAGTGAACACACACATGTTGATACTCTTACAACAGTGGTGGAAGGCCCTAATTAAAGTTAAGAATTAAAGCATAATTTTTAGTGTGTGTGGTGATTCACATGCTTCATATGCACACGTGCAGAGGAGGCCAGAGGAGGCCATCAGGTGTCCTGCCCAATTACTCCCCTACCTAATTTTCTTGAGACAGGGTCCTTAACTAAACTCTAGTGTTTTGGTTAAACTAGCTTGATAGGCTGACCCCAGAGATCCCCCTGTCCACCTCTTTCAGTGCAGGGCAGACGGGGTACTTATTCATGCCCCATTTTTCCTTTAGGTGCTAGGGGATTGAATTCACTGAGCCATCTCCACAGCCTTTTTTTATTTTGTAGTGAAATGAGATTTTTAGTATTTTCACTTCCAAGTGCATCAACATTACATTAAAACCTATTGTAAAAGCAGATGTGATGCCCATTTTCCTGTCTGATAAGTCAACTGAAATTACTGACACAGAGGCCCCTGGGTCCTCTCCAGATGAACCTCCATCAGGGGTTGAGTCCAATCACACATTGGATGGAGCAAAGAAGAAAGACCCAGCCGAGAACTACCAGCACTCCCAGCACTCAGCACACATCACTCAGCTGCCTTATTATAAAGCAGCGACCCCAGGAGGCTGGCCTTCCTCCCAACGCTGGCCAGCACCTCAATGAACAGGGATAATTATAGCAGAGTGCCAGGCATTCAGAAGAGCAGCATCCCACTCCTGGCTTCCACCGCCCACTTCTGCTGAAACTCTCATTCCCACTTGGACTGAGTGCTCACACATTCCCTTGGAATTTTTCAAGACTGAACTTTTGAGCCTGGCTATGTACCTATGAGATCATTGCACACATGCCAACTCCTACCTCACTCTCTCCAAAGGCCACAGTTTGCTCAGAAAAGAACCGTGGGTCACTAAAGAGTAAGTTTTTCGTAATAAGGGACTTGAGTGTGTATGATCCACATGCAGAAGTATTAGTCACCGATGGGACAATAAATATGGATTTTTAAGAGGTCATGGAGCAAGCCTGGGTTTGTGGGCTTTCTTTCCGTCATGCACTAAGATTTTCCAGGCTTTTGTAGCAACGGCGATGCAGACAGGACTGCATCCGCCTAGCTCGCTTCACTCACCCCCTCTGTCAGCTACACCCTGAAACCTCTGCCACCCAAAGAGCCCAGGGAGTTATATGTAATCACGGATTCCAACTATTCATGTGCCAGATACTACAGGCTATGAAAAAGGGCTGTGGCATTGAATGGTACAGGCTGGGAGCAAAGAGAGTAAACTCTGACCTCTGCTATCTTTAAACATGTTTGTGATAGTACAAGATTTGGAGCCTGCAAAAAGAAAATGCATTAATACGTAAGTCACCTCTGAAGCGCAACGCTAAAGACCACCCACAACCCTACCAGCTGTTTAAGAGCAATGCATTCTTCCTCTGACTGGCTCCTCCTGCACTGCAACTGTCCCCAAATGTCGCACTGTCTCCTTTCCGAAAGTAACCGCTTTCTGGAATTTTGTATTTATTATTTTATTATTATTATTCCCTAAAATCCATCATTAAATTCTGCCGTTTGGTTTTGTGGTTGTTGCTGCTGCTATTGTTATTGTTGTTATTGTTATCATTCCTGACTGGCCTCAAGCTCACTATGCAGAGGATGACCTTGCACTCTGGAGACTCCTGACTCTATTCCCACGTGCTGAGATTATGTGTGCACCACCATGCTCAGTTTATGCAGTGACAAGACTCAAACCCAAGGCTTAGTGAATGCTAGGCAAACATTTTCCCAACTGGGCCACATCCCCAGCGAGAGTAACTCTGTGCATACTGAGTGCAGTCTTTTGTAACTAGTCTCCTTCAAGGATTGTTTCTAAGAGGGGCTTCAGTGGGTTCATTTTCAGCTACACAATATTCCATTCTGTTGCTAAAGAGAAATCAGCTTGGCTCAAACCCATCTCGTACTTGGGTGGTCAAGTCCCAGTCAAAGTAGCTGTTGTACTTAGTGAAATTACATGGCAACTTGATGTGTAAACACATATAACCTAGTCTAAGAGTGTTCACTTAGATCTAAACAGTCAAATCTCAGCCAATCAAAGAAGCTGAGGTTTAGCCAATCACAGGCTGATGACTGATCAGCCCATGTCCACATAAGGCCAATGCCAATAGTAGCCAATCAGCTTGCTTCTGTATGTCACTTCCTTTTCTTAGGCTATAAATACAACTTGTGTATGTGGTGGGGTGGTACATTCCAACCCCTCTTGGTTCTGGAATGCTGCCCAGTTCTAGAACCTTTATTTTCTTGCTTCTGTAAACTTTGTAAATTTAACTCATGTCAGTTTTTTTTAACAGTTTCACTGTGTGAAAATACATACATATATATATTTTTTCCCTCTATTGATGGACATAACATTTTTTTCAGCTTCCATCCCCCCCCCCTAGAAACATGCTGTGTCTATTAGCAGCAGTACACATGAACATAACTTCCCCTGGGGTACCGCCTGGGAGTGGGCATATGAATATTCACAGTTACATAATAGAGCCAGGCTGTTCTCCAAAACGACTACATCAATCTGCATTCCTACCAGCAATGAACCACCTATGTCTTCAAACTGACCAGCCATTTCAGAACCAAGAAGGACTGTGTCATCTGAAACTGGTACATGTATTTTGTAGGCTGAAGTTTTCAATGTCACATCCTGTGCCCTTTCTCTTATATGAGCTTGGATGTCATTCATTACATAGTGTAGCACATGACTTTACATAGATAGAATTATTTTGCCACCTTTAAAAGTGACATTAACTAATGAATTGGACCGACTGACAAGAAATAATTGGGAGACTCCACATGGCTCTTTTTTTTTCTCGATCATTCAGTTCCCAAGGCGGCTACCATAGTTGTCAAAGGATGGCCCAATAAGCCTGACATGGTGGTGCATATCTATAATTCTAGCATTTGGGACATGGAGATGGGAAGATCAGGAGTTCAAGATTATCTTCAGCTACATAAAAAGTTTGAGGCAAGCCTTGGCTACATGAAAAACTGTCTCAAAAAAAAAAAAATCCAAGCAGGGTGTGGTGGCACATGCCTTTAATTCCAGCACTCTGGCAGCCAAGGTAGGAGGATTGCCATGAGTTTGAGGTCACCCTGAGATTACATAGTGAATTGAAGGTCAGCCTGGGCTAGAGCGAGACCCTTCCTATAAATATATATATATATATATATATATATATATATATATATATATATATATATATATATATATATATCTCCAAATGAAACATAAACCACCCAAAGAATGCCCTAAGACACATGAGGTGCCAGGGTTCCAAAAGTGCCCACTAGAAAATCAGGTACAACTTGAATATAATGGAAATTATGAAAAATTAAGAGACTTATTTCCTTGTTATTAGAGAAAAACAGAATAGTGAGCTTGAAGGGATGAGGAAAAACTAACTTCCATTTTAGAACAGCCAAGTGAAGACCTTGGAAGTGGGCTCAGGGAAGATAGCTCAGTTGGTAAAGAGCTTTCCTTGTAAACTTCATGAAGACCTGAATTTGATCCCCAATATCCATGTAAAAATGGCAGGGCTGGGTAAGCAGAGACAGGAAAATCTCTAGGGCTCACTGGCCAGCCTAATGGGCTGGTGAGCTTCAAGCCAATGAGAGATATTCCTGAGATTGATGCCCTGGAATCACTGGTTTACACACACACACATACACACACACACACACACACGCACACACACGCACGCGCACACACACGCACACGCACACACATGCACACACACACTAAAAAATATTAGATTTTTTTAAAGGCCTAATTAGGTAGGAAAGATTCTTCCCTCTGCACCAGAACAAAGTTAGAGCATGAAGTCCAAGTTTAAAGTATGACCCCATATGGGCCACTCCATTCCTGTGGCACTTTCCAGAAAGATGTGTCCATGGACCTGGCTGGACCTGCATGCAGGTGTAACATACGGGGCTGGGGAGATGTAAGGAACAGGACACACTGATTGTCACATTGTCAGTTCAGCCACCACTACAGGCTAGGACAGATCGTCAGCTCTGGCCAATAGTATATTCAACCATTTGACTCTCCTCTCCGATACCAGTCATTGCTGGCAGTGCCCACTGTCCCAATGTGAACGGGCCTTGACCATGTTTTTTGCTCCTTTATCCAGACATCTTTCCTGTGGAACCTCATCAGAGAAGTGACTGAAAGGCAGGAGGAAGCGAGGAGGGGAGTATTCAAGGTTTTTGGGAGCACAGTTTTCTGGAAAACTGAACAAGAGCAGCCAGCTATGCAGCTAATGCCTGGTAAGTTGCCTATTTGTTACATTCAGGTAACTATCGGTGAAGTCGCCTCTGATTAGATTCTCACACTCTTTTAATTAAGCCGGGCCTTATTTTTTTCACACTAGCTGTGAACTGGAGCTGAGCCACGCATTGCTGAGGGAATCCTTCCTTCTTGGTCAGCAAAGCTTGAAGGCCATCACTTGAGGCTGGTGAGATAGCTCTGTTGATAAAGTGTTTGCATTATAGGCCTGAGGACCTGAGTTCCGTCCCCATGTAAGAATGTCAGGCATGGTGGTATATACATGGATATATGCATGCATGCGTGGTGGTGGATGCCTGAAGCCTGCTGGGCAGCTTGTCTATCCTAATTGACAAGTTCCAAACCATTCAGAGACCCTGTCACAAAAAAGCAAAAGGTGTGGGGTTGGGGAGACTCAGTGAGTAAAGTGCTTCCTGCACATGCATGAGGGCCCGTGTTTGAATCCATGGTTCTCACAGAAAAGTATCAGGCATGGTAGTACATGTCTGTGATCCCAGTGCTGGGGAGGTGGAGACAGGGAATCCCTAAGGAGCAGATCTTCTGGCTGAATGGGTGATCTGTATGTTCAGTGAGACCTTGTCTCAAAAAATACAATGGACAGTGACTGAGAAAGACATCTCCCACTGACCTGCGGTCCCCCTCCCAACATATGAACATGCATACATACCTCACACATACAAGCACACACAGGTAAAAAATAGGTGGATAGTGTTCTTGAAGATAATAATCAAGGTTGTCCTTGTCTTCCACATACACACACGTATGCACACATTCAAAAAAGACCCTTGTTGATTTTCTGCTAAACTTGTGGTTTTAAACACCATCTTAGTCCAGCACAGTGACACACACCTTTAATTGCAGCACACAGGAAAAAGCTGAGGCAGGAGGACTGTAAGTTCATGGCCAGCCTGGACTATATAAGGAAAATGAATATCAAAAAATAGACAAGAAGTCACCATATTTGATGATGTCATGTATCTTGCAAATATGATGAAAGAATAAGAGTTTGGGACTTCAGGTGAGACTTCAGGTGACAACACAGTCTTCAAGGTCAGCAACAAATTTCAAAGCATGGCACAGTAAGGAGCCACTTCTAACGCTGCTACGGAAAGATACCATTCAATACAGTCATGCTCCACAGCTACTTGGAAAATGACTTTGTATTCCAATGTTACGTGAAGTGTGTCTGGCTTTTTATCTAGGGACAAGGCTATCTTTTCAGGAGAATTGTGGCATTTCCTTGTAAGTGCTTAATGAGGTCTGATGAGTCCTCCTCCCTCTCCATTCAAACTCATGGGAAATGAGGTCAGAACCCACTTTCTGCTCAAAGCACCTTGTGGAGGCTCCATTAAATACATCAGCAACCCTTGTCACAAGGGAGCCCTCTGCAAAGACAAGACAGGTATAAGAGATCTACATGGAGGGCTCGGCCTCTACTTGCAGGCTCCGCTCACCAAAAGTTAAACATTTATTCTAAGATCTTGCAAAGGAACTGTTGGAACAATCTGGACTTCCCACCCACACTCTCTACTCAGTGATCCCTGGCTTTTTCTGGGGACAGCCTACTTGTCTGTCTAGCATGTGCTCACCTGCTGGGTGCAAAGCTTGCTGCTGTTCTCTTGGGCATCCCACCTCCTGCCCCATCGGCAGCCCACACAGCACAGAGGAATGCCATTACTCAGGGACACCAGCCTGCCAGGGCCTTGAACTCCAACTCTTTCTACTGCAGGCAAGGTGAGCAAATTAGAGGTTCTGAGCTCCTCCAAGAGGAAGGAGGGAAATTCCTCTGGGCGGTGTAAGCGACCCTCCTCAGCAGCAAGTGCCTCCAAGGTGCAAGCCACACTTACAAGCTCACCCTTGCCTCTTCAAGCAGATGCGGACCACACCTTTTTCTGGGCACAATTAAGGCAGTGCGGCAATGCCTATCCAGGAAAACGTGACCTCAGAAGTTCAAAAAAAACTGCGCATCATTCTGAATACCCAGTATGCTGCACAGAGCTATTTCAATGCAAAGGAAGCACATTTCTAAATGCTAAGTGCAGCACCCAGAAATTCAAGGTGGGAGAGAAGGATGGAGGGGCATATTAGGGCTCCTAGAATTGGTTCACATTTTACTAAGGTGTGTGTGGGGGGACATATTCTTGGCCAGGGATAGCAAAGAGAAGCCACTGAGTTCTCCACGTTTAAGAAGTGTTTAGAAGCAGAAGCAAGCAGTCTAGGTTGATTGAAAGAAGCGGAGTTAGGAATGGTGGTTTAGTGCCTGTCACTGGGCTTGTCACATAGCACAGGAACTGATGACCTATGAGGCTGGGTTTTAAGACCACAGCCCTCCAATGACTCACAGCTACCTGGAACCCCCCAGTGACAAGTTGATTTGGTTTCAAGATTCTCCCTCCACAGTTCTTCATCCCCCTCCTTCTCTTTTCTCTCTCCTTCTCTCTCTCCCTCTCTCTGTCTCCCTCCCTCCCTCTATTCCTCCTTTCCTTCCTTATTTCCCCTCCTTCTCCCCATCCCTTGGAAGTTGGACAAACAAATATTCAAAATTAATACATTTTTAGATGAGGTAATAGCAGACTTGCTTGTCCCTCAAGTTCATTGGCTATAAAAAGAGACACTGACACGGTTTCAGAAGGCTGGAGCCAAGCTGAATGTGGTTATACATATGGAAGTCCACAGCCCAACCCCCAGCCCTGGCAGCCAACAGGTAAGAACAACCCAAAACTTCCTGAAGGGAGGAGACAGCAAGAAGGGCAGCAAAAGCGGAGATGGGTGGCAAGAAGCCAGATCCTGGGATGACATCTGTTTCACAAACATGGTGGTGAGGTGAGGTCTACTGCATGCTGACATGTGTCTTCATTGTTGCCAGGCACAGAACCTGACTTCTACCCCAGAGCTATGCTTTCTTCCTCCCCACACTCTCACTGGCTTAGTGTCCAGTTGGGGGACAAAAACATCCAGGTGTGTCTGCACAGCTGTGGTATAGGGGAAGCTACCAGGGAGGGAGTGGGCAAAGCCCTAACTGGCTGGTGGGCAGAAGGCAGTGATGGAGTTTCCAGTAGCCAGAAGCTGCTGACTCAGAGGTTTGTGACCAAGTCGCAGAACTGGCCCCAAACCCACCCAAATAGACCCCAGCCATCACACTCCCCAAGGCACCCAACGGGCAATGTCTGCAATCACCTGGTGCCACTGTGGGTCTCAGAGTGGACAAAACACAGCAGGAACGAAGGGTTCTGTGGCATGCTTATGCCATTCAGAGTACGTTTTTATAGTGAGAAGACTTGGAAATCCACAAAGTTCCTATCCAGAGCTCCCATGGCCTTCTACCTCTGCAGCTCTTTCTAAACAAGCCTGATGAACAGGGCTACCTTTCAATAAGAAATGGAAATCACCACACAACTAAAGATACAGGATAGAAGATAGAAACGTTAATGTTCCTCACACCTGCCCTTATCTTGCCCAAAGACTTGCCGGGCTATATTTTTGAGGTCACCAAGCTGATCATGTTCACTGTTGTAATGTCACTGGAATGGGACTTAAACAGATTCACTTTTAGGAAATTTCAAGTCGGGCTTGTTGGCATTTGCTTGTAATCCCAGCACTCAAGAGATCAGGGCAGGAGGATCACTATGAATTCAAGGCCACCCTGAGATGCATAATCAGTCCTAGGCCAGCCAGCCTAGAATAGAGAGACCCCCGTCTCAGAAAAAAAAATTCAAAATTGGAAAATAAGAATATATATTGTACACAGAAATACAGAAGGTGATGATGATTCAGGTGCGTTTTTTCTTATATAGCTGCAGAGAATTGTCACTTGTTTTCTGTTAAAAAATCAAGACTAATCGTCTTGAGAGAATTCAGTCGTGCATTATCTAAAGTAAATTTTCAAATTCCAGGTGACCTTTTCTTACTCCTGAGTACTTTTGTATTCCTTCTTCCCACCCTCCCTGCTTCTTTCTTCCCTCATTCTTTTCCTTGATTCCTTCCTTCTTTCTTTCTTTCCTACAGTGAGCTGTGTGCAAAGAGAACAGAATAGACTTAATACTATCTAAGCAAAACCACAAATGAAGAAAAGCCTCACAGGACACTCCTCAAAGCCCAAGGAAATGGTGTATGGAGTACACACATCACTGATTATACCCCATTAATACAGATAATTAAAAGTTGACTGTCTAATAATATCAAACAGCAGGCGTAACTCTCTGAAAATTTCTCCCTGGTATTAGCTATGCAAAGATCCCCCTTCTGAAGGCACAGCTCTAATCAAATCCATCACGTCTTAAGAGCAGGGTATAATAAATGGGTAGCCTAAAAGGAATGCTTTGAACAGAATGCCTCACTATTGTCTGATTATTCTAAATTTAAAACTCCAACAAAGGCAAGGATTATTCTTCTGGAGGTTCAAGATTCATAAGAGTTTTGTAATGAAATTCCTTTAGGAGATCAAATTTTTTTAAAAAATGCTATCTTATCCACAAGCTGCCAGTGTTTTATGCTTAGCATTTTTTAAATCAAAGTCATCGTTCATTCAACAACACACGTTTGTTTAGAATACGTGACTAAAAGTAACAGTATTAAATACTTTGCAGATTTAATCACTTGTACGTTATGAATCAGGCAGCAAGTGCCCTCAACCCAGAATGCACAATACAACTGTCACCACACGGGCCAAAGTGAGACCTGGGAACTGAAGTCCTGTCCTTTGATTCTTAGAAAATGACCTGGATGCTAGAGGCAGCTGCCCATTCTGTGCAGCCTGGATCGGCTTTGGAAGGCAGGCAATCTAGGCCAGGTGAGGTAAGCCTGAAGGAGCAGGACAAAGCCAGGCTTGTTTCTAAAATGACTCAGGTTGTCCAAAAGGAAAAAGGAACCCTCAACCCACTGCCTTGTCAAAATGCAAAAACGAAAAATGAAATTCTTGATATTTCAGCAGAATGCTAATCTCTTCCTTCTAATAAGGAACATGGAACCAATTACTCATTCTCGAATCGCTGTAAGGCTCATAGCGAGAGAAGAATGTTTCTGCAGGGCTGAGGCAGAAGGTGGGGACAGGATTCCCTACTTCCTGTATATTCTTCCAGCAGCTCTGCTAACACCACCTTTTCCCCATCCTGACCTTAGTGGAGGATGCCATCCCAGAACCAGCCCGACCCTTCACCATCTCCTTGTACTGACTATACAAGACGGATATTTTTTCTGCAAGTGGGAATCTACTTGGCAAGTGAACACATCCTCATGCATCTCAGGGTAAGGGCTTCCAAATAATAAATCTTACAGTGCTCAAAATCCATGCCGAGGGAGTTAAAGCATTCCCTATCACTCCCACAGCACTCTGTCCTTCCTGTGCTGAGCGCAAGCATATGCTTACTGTTTTGGTCCCAATGGAAGGTTCAGTGCTTATGCAGATTAACAATGGAAGTGACATTTATCCAGAAGAGGCTCCACCCTCTCACCAAAGCTGAACTGTATTCCCCTGAAGCCCAGGGTTCTCTACTCCCCATTCCTTCCCACCCCTCCCAAGCCCACAGAAGAACACATTGGAAACATCCCATTGTTCCGGGATGAATACACTTCACTCATTGTTTTTCCCCCTGGGGAGGGGGGAGTCTGTACTTTAACTCTGTTAATTTTTAAAGTGCCACATCAAAGCTTTCCTTTCCTTTAAGTTCTGACATCAGCCAGCAGCAGACATTCTGAATGCAGGGACAGGCTAAAGTCGTGTTCCCTACTTTTTACAACTTGCTTCGCTTCATGTTAAGGCTTGCCAGAAAGACAGAAATGCTTTGAAATCACCAACTGGGCTCATGTTCCACTGTGACCACTGACAGACAGTAACTGATCCTGAGGTTACTCATCTATAAAATAGAATCGGTCATGATCAGTGTGATGGGATAGAAGTTATGAGTAATGACAGAGGCTGGCCCAGTGCAATCTTAAAGAACACAGAGCAGCCCAGGAATGAACCCCAGTTTAGGGCCTGTTTCTCTAGAATCAAGTCTGGGGAGCAGGACAGCCAGACTCAGCAGTTTCTGAATGCTTGAGGTCTTGGGTCCTGGAGCCTGGCGCCCCCTACAGGCAGGTCCGAGGTTTGCCTTCTCAGGTAATTACAGAGATCCTTGTCTTTCCACCACCATTACCAGGCTTCACAATATTCACAAAGTCTATCATGACCTGTGCGTGGGAATAACTCACTTATGTAAGTTACTTTTTATGACAACACTAACTTCAGGCTTATGTGCTTGCACCTCCTGTTTTGTTAAGGCATAACGACTGCAGTACCTGGAAAGGAACTAGTTTCATTAGTGAAATGCCCTCACTTCACGCTGTCATGTCGGGTGCAGCTGGAGAAAGGGAGAGGAAGTTACTAGTTCATGGCCACACGAGAACTGAGTCTAGTGCAGGGCTGGACATATAACACACAGCCCAGTATATTGACCTGCTCCATCGTTCCTCTTAAAATTATAGTTCTTAAGATTCTCTCATTTTATGAGGCCATTTGCTCACAATTCAGAATTACTCAAAGAAAATGGGAAACAGATAAAATCTTAGGGTTCAAGGTGAACTCAGGGACCAAGGTGTGTAGCTCTCAGTCAGGCACCATGTAGGAGATGTAATATTTAGAGCTACCTTTTCTTGGGCTGGGGATGGGGCTCTGTTGGCAGCTTGCTAATGAAGCCCTAAATTTGATTCTCAGCACTGCATAATCTAGGCATAGTCCATAATCTAGGAATATGCCTGTTAGCCTAGAACTCAGGAGGTAAAGGCAGGAAGATCAGAAGTTCATGATCATCCTCAGCTACATGGTGAGTTTGAGGCCAGCCTGGGCTACAGGAGACCCTGTCTCTAAACAACCAACCAAACAAACTACTATCTCTTGTAGTACGAATATTGATCTTTAAAGATGACTGGCTACGTAGCCTAGGACAAGGCATAGAGATTAAAAAAATATTTCATTTATTCATTTTCAAGCAGAGAGAGAGAGAGAAAGAGAGAGAGAGAGAGAGAGAGAGAGAGAGAGAGAGAGAGAGAGAGAGAGAGAATGCACCAGGGCCACCACCTTGTGGGTCTGACTTATGTGGATCCTGGGGAATTGAACCCGTGGGCCTTAGGCACTGGAGGCAAGTGCCTTAACCGCTGAGCCATCTCTCCAGGCCCAGGCATAGAGATTTTTTAAGACAATATTCCTCTTACCCTAAGAGGATCATGAAAATGATGCCTACGTAAAGTGTTAAGGGAAAAGATGGCATTACATATTAAATACACCTAGCATAGTACATGAGCTAATATTCAACCAACACTGCTGGTTCTTTATTCCTTACATAGTACCACTAAGAAAGTTTTACCTTTGAATATATGCCATGGCTACCTGGTTAATGGAAGGTATTTCCAAGACCAGGTGTAAGTTATTTCAACAGTAACCCTGACGTGTCAATGTTATGGTCATGAAGAATTTCCAATAGAATGTCGATGCTTAAGAATGTCAAGAGCTGGAAGAGCCACCCATCATCTCAAACCCATGATTTCCCACAGGTCTAAGGTTGGCAACCGTGGCTAAGTCCTAGAAAACCTACTCTTCCTTTATACTGAAATGTGCTCATAGGAAATTGATTCCTTTTGAGAAGGGTATCCAGAGCACCCTGCTTGGTCTCTAATGATGGCTGGTGGCTCATTCTCCACATATACAACCTCTAAGAATTTGATCACAGATTGTAATATGGTTTATTACAGGTCTGCAGCTCACAATGTATATTTCTGGACATCTATGAGTTGGTTGAGGCCTAGACCCAAAAAGGAGAGAGAAGCTGACCAGTCTAGACAACAGCCTCTTGACCTACAGTGATCCCACCAGATTCTACATCTGTCTTCTTACCACAGCCCTTCCTTCTCCACGGATCATGTTGTCAGCAAACCAGAAATTAAAGTCACAGGAGGGGAAAATGCCAGAAGTTGATTTTGTTGGTTTTATTGAGTCAGGGTCTCATTGTAGCCCAGAATGACCTGGAACTCACTCTGTAGCCTGGGCTGGTTTCAAACTCACGCTAATCTTTTTACCTCAGCCTCCCAAGTGCTGGGATTATAGGCATAAGCCACCATACCTGGCTGGGCTTTGTTGTTGTTGTTATTGTTGTTGTTGTTTGTTTGGCTTTGAACTTCCTATATAGCTGAGGATGAACTTGACTCCTTATCTTCCTATTCCCCCCCTGCAAATACTGAGATTACAGGCATGCACCACCACACATGGGTAGAAATTTTTATGTTATCATAAACAGATCTCCAGCTGGAACCACTATACAGAAGAACCATTGATCCTGCCTGCAAGACTCAGTGGCAGGTCCAGTCTGTTCGACACAGCCCTGCCATACAGCCTCTGCCTAGAACCATCTGTAACCTGGCTGTTCTGGCAAGCCATGAACCAGCTTCTGTCTGTCTAACACACACACACACACACACACACACACACACACACACACACACACACACCAAACCAGCTTCTCTCTGTCTCACACACACCACATGCTCTAAGTCTTCTCTTTTTGTGCTGATAATAACTGCAGCTGGATCAGTGAGAGAGAAACACAAGTCAATAAGTAAACCACTTCTAGGTTCATTAAGCCTGTGACCCACCCACAGCCTGTGTGCACTTGACTTCTATTTTGTTGTCTCTGACTGCATTGTGTTTGGATGCTGAAAGAACTAGTTTTTGGACTCTTGTTCAAAGGCATGTGATACTATTGTTCTTTGTCTCCTTAAAAGATACTGGCATTCTTGCTCCCCCAGTCAGGGAGGGTTGCAAGGATCACTGAAGCTTCTGGACCGAAGCAATTATGTGCTGAACAGCCAGAAGCCAGCTGCAAAGGCCACGAGAAAAAGTGCAAAGGGTGAGTTGGGCATCACTTTGAATCATAAACATTATTGCAGGCGAAGTGACTGCCTGCTAGCCCGCGTGCTTCTGGACCTAATTGGACCATGCAGC
Source organism: Zapus hudsonius (assembly GCA_004024765.1). NCBI lineage: Eukaryota > Metazoa > Chordata > Mammalia > Rodentia > Dipodidae > Zapus > Zapus hudsonius. The sequence goes on from PVHP010002312.1 coordinate 40,544, forward strand.
ACTACACTCCTGGGGAACATTCCAAGGGTACAGGTGTAGCTTATGCTATACAAAAGCTGCGTGCCTCGTAATCTGGATGGGAGCCTAACTTTTTTAAGCTACTTTATAAGCTAAACGTCCTGAGGGAGTTCATTATTTAATCAATGTTTTTGTAACATTGACAGTTCTCTTGGCTTCTGCTTTATGAATGTATCTTTCCACACTGAAGAGCACAGTGTCAGCTTGCACTTCAGTACCACAAGGATGTTGGAATGGAGTGGACAGTCAACACCAGTACTGAAATTAAGGACACGAAACAAGTTGAATTTAAAGCCATCTTGCTGGATGGACTAAATCAAACATCATATAAAAGACAAAACCAAGCACTGGAGAGGTCAGTGGTTAGAGGTGTTTACTTCATAAGCCTGTCCACCAGGCTTTGGATTCCCAGTACCCATGTCAACCTTGAGGAAAAATGGTTCCTGAACCTGTAATTCCAATGTGCCTGAGGAGGAGTCAGGAGAATCTTGAAGCTTGAGGGTCAGCTAGTCTGGAATGCTCAATGGTAAAACAAGAGAGACCCTGCCTCGAGATGGAAGGAGAAAACCAACACGAAGGTTGTACTCTGAGCTCTACACAGAACCATGGCATGAAGACATGCCCATCTCTCCTCCCATGCACGTTGTTTTCAAGGAAAAACCAGGCATGTGATGTGTGGCTCTCCATCATAAGAGAATGAACAGAGCACAGATCTAGTCTACAGGAGTGAATGTTAGACGTGAAGTCAGGCTGGGGAACAGGATGGTCTCCCCACCAGGAGCCTTAGGCTTGGGAGCAGAATCAAGCCTCAGTACAACCACAGCTATACTCTGGCTGGAAGAGTGGCTCTTTAGAGAGCAGGGCTGTGTACCCGAAGTCACTCAGCTATGTAGGCAGTAAGCAAGGAAGCCAGGCTCAGGGGACCTGCAGAATTACAAGACTATCTCTTGTACAATAGCATCACCCACCACCATGCAGCACCCCACCCTCCAGAAGACCCCATGAGGACTGTCCAGGATTCACCTCCATAATAGAGCCTATAACTCCTGACAACTACACCAGGGATACTCATTTTTAAAAACCAGACCCTCAACCTGAAACTGAGAGAAGTCTGAACTTTGGCTGAAGTACAGGGAGAATTTGAGAACAACTTCCATGCCAGGCAAACATGTTCATCATTTGGTGATGAGGACACACAAAACAGGCCCATTAGGACAACTGAGGACATGGTGGCAGCGGTGACAGAATATTCAAGGCAGCATGGGAGTTACTACCGGAAATTAAAGTAAGCTCAGACAAGATATCATTTGTGCTTTTGAAACAGAAGGGGAAGAAAGTCCAGGCTCAGATTTGAATGACAAGTGAATGAAAACAAAAAGCAGTTGACTAAATTACAGGGAAAAGAAGTTGGGATTTCTTTTTGATGATTAATTTCTGAAAATATGACTGCCAGCAACATGAGGACCCATGGAAAGGAATTAAGACTGTCCGGAACATTAACTCAGCAATGCAAGAAATAAACTTGAAAACCAAAGTGTATAGGAATAAAAGAAAATAGACAGATTCTCATGGATATAAAAAAGAAGACAGGGAAGAGGGGAATCAGGGAAGTGGAGACACCAACACATTATTTGCTCATTCAGTGTATGTAAATATGGATAATAAGATAGAATTCATAAAAAAAGAAAAACAATGAAAATAGATATGCATATATGTGTATATCAGTAAATATACAAATTAAACTTGTCATGTGCTTATCTTCTGGTTAAACTTTCTTTTTGCACCTAATGAATTAAATTAGGGTCACTTGCAGGAGCTTGGGTGGGAGGTTATGGGAAAATGGGCAACTTATCAGTAGCTACACCAGTCACGAGCATGACTCCCCTTTTCTCGGCAATTATTAGCTACCTTGAGCAACTCTGAGTGAAAAGGAAGAAAATCATAAGCATCCAGTGGAAAGGGGATGAATGGAGGCATGTAACAAGACACAAAGTTTAAGGCAAGTGTGCCTCTCTGATGGCCAAGGGGTCTGAAGTGAAACCTGGGAGCGGATCAAGTTCTCTATGAGGACATGAGAGCTTAAACAGAAAGGAACACATTCTTGGATGGAAAGGTACAGTACGAAAGCATTGCTCATAACAAAAAAAAAGGAACTTGAAACAATTAACTTTTGCATGTGTATGTGTGGCTGATGTGCCTAAATGTGTGAAAAAAATGTGATAGGGATCTAGACAGGTAATATGACATAATAAATACAGCTGATCTGATGGCAAAGCCTGGACCACTGAATTCAGCTCCATCTTCCACAGTGACTCATGTCATGGTAACAGAACTAACCATCTCTTTGGCATACAGGAAATTCCATTACATCCCAATATCCTAATAACCACAAATGCAATAAAACTCACTAACAAGAAGTGGTTGAGATTACATAGATAGATAGACAGACAGACAGACAGACAGACAGACAGACAGACAGACAGACAGACAGACAGATAGATAGATAGATAGATAGATAGATAGATAGATAGATAGATAGATATAGAGACATAGGTATAGATATGTTTTTTGAAGCAGGGTCTCACTGTAGCCCAGGCTGACTCAGAACTCACTCTCTAGCCCAAGGCTGGCCTGGAACTCAAGGTGATCCTTCTGCTTCAGCCTCAATAGTGCTTGGATTAAAGGTGTACATTACCACACCCAGCTTGATAATGCATTTTTAAATTATTCTTCTACATAAATGTAAGGTTAACAGGATCATAAGTTCTGTAACTTCAGACTGAAGAAATAAATACAAAAAGAAAAACTATGTCCCAAAATAGGTAATTTCCTGTCAGGAGCAAATACCTTACATGTGTTCATCATTAAGGAAAGGTTAAAGTAAACGACCACCACAAGAAATTAGAAAAGAAAATACATCTAAAACAAAAGAAATAAAGCAGGAAAATAAGACACACAAAAATAATAACAATTGAAAATGTGCATTGAAAGATATCAAAAGATGGGCCTTAGATATCTATGGAAATAAGAGCCATTGCTAGTACCCTAATGTTCCAAATACACCCACTTAAATGAGGAGTAGGTGGGCTAGAGGGAGGTCTCAATAGATTAGTGTTCAGATGGGATTCTTAGAATCCCAGTAACAAGCCAGAAGCTTTAGAAGGCTTCTGTAATCCCAGCTAGTGCACGGCAAAACAGAGACAGACAGAATTTCCCAAAAGATCAGCTCGCCTGGCTGTTTCAGTAGCAGCTTATATGGTCAAAGGGTTTGTTTGAGACTTACAGAATCCAGGGGAAGTCTCCCCATGGTGCAAGAAGCTGGCTCATTTCATCATGCATCCATAACAGAGAGAAAACTGCCAGCACTCACAAACACAAACAGCCCTAGTTAAACTGGTTCTCAACACACATAGTAGAACTCAATTCAAGATCCTCTCCCAGTGACAGACTTCCTCCAGCAGGGCTCTGCCTGCTAAAGACTAAATAGGAAGATTAATTAAAAATAACATGGGTTGGAGCTGGAGAGATGGCTCAGGGGTTAAGGCACTTTCCTTCAAAACCGAAGGACCTGAGTTTAATTCCTCAGTACCCATGTAAAGCAAGATGCACAAAGTGATGCATGCATCTGGAGTTTGTTTGCAGCAACTGGAGGCCCTGGTGTGCCCATCCTCTTTCTGTCTCTCTCAAATAAATAAATAAAAATAATTTTAATTGCCACAGGTTATAGAGTACATCCATTTACATTTAAATCGCCACATTTTGTCCCTTGCCCTCATAGACTCACGATCATCTTACAAAGCAAATTGTACTCAGTCCAACTCCAAAGGTTCCCATAACTTTACCCACATTAACACTGTTCAAGATCCAAAGTTTCAACAGTGATCCAAGACTGTCTCTTAACTGTGAGCCCTGTAAAACCAAAACAGAAGTGACATACTTTCAATACTTGATGATACAGAGTAAATATTCCCAATTCAAAAAAGAAAGTATAACAAGGAGAGACTGGACCAAGTAGAGATCAACAACCAGCTCATCCAACAGGTAAACATCCAACATCTGCAGTTCCAAGCCCAACAGTCTTGATGAAGAGGTCTCTTGGTTTCCAACTTTGTCCCTTCATCAGGGCTGCTGACAGCCCAGGGAAAATTCCATCCCAAGCCAGCAGTTCTCCATGGTAGCTATCCCACAGTGCTGGTATACCCAAAACATTCCTGGTTCTACACTTTAAACCATGGTTCATCTTTGTAGCACCCTACAATAGCCTTGCTGGCCTCCATACAGGGATTTCAACCGTACTTCAGTGGCTCCTGTGACTGGTGTGTTTCATAACCTGCTTCCCTGCATTTTTTCATACTTCCAAAACCAGCAGCAAGTGAGTGACATATCAAAATTTGTAAATACAGGGGGAATAAAGCTTGACCTTGAAGAGGAGGATACTCCTTTGGAATTCTTCTCTCAATCCTCCTCCTTGTAAAAGGAAGACTATGGGGACACAACTTTACATTCAAACCACCATACTGGCTAATAACACAAGGTGAATGAATGAGGGAAAGGCAAAATGTAACCCTGGAAAGCTATCCTACAACATTCACCAGTACATCATCATATACACATGCACATGTGCACGCGCGTGCACACACACACACACACACACACACACACACAGACGACAAAGACAGCATGGAGTTAAAATCACATCTGTTAAAGGTACTTTTAAGAATATGAAGCCGGGTGTGGTGGCACTCGCTTTTAATCCCAGCACTCGGGAGGCAGAGGTAGGAGGATTGCCATGAGTTCAAGGCCACCCTGAGAATACATAGTGAATTCCAGGTCAGCCTGGGCTAGAGCGAGACCCTACCTCGAAAAACCAAAAAAAAAAAAAAAAGAACATGAATACCTATGAAGGTTAATAAAACTTGAAATAAGGAAATGGCTGATTTACTATAAAACATTTATGATAAGAGAGAAAACTTGGTTAGAAAAGAACTATATAAAAATTTTCAAGATAGGCATGGTGTTGAACACCTATAATTCCAACATTAGGTAAACTGAGGCAGAAGGATCACTGAGCTCAAGTTTAGACTGGGCAGCCTAAGGAAGCCTTATCTCCAAAAAGAAAGAAAATATCAGAGGGAGGGTCTGTCATGATATAATGATGCAAAAAGGCCCAAGTCCAAAATTTTTTGGTCAAGTACTTTAAAAACCTCTGGGAATGGGTCTTAGGCACTGGAGGCAAGTACCTTAACCGCTGAGCCATCTCTCTAGCCCCCAGAAGACAATATTTTTAAGTATCTGTTGAGTATTATAATGGAAATTGAGAACAGAATACTACTTATTAGACATAATAAAAGACATTTGTCATAAACCAATAGCTGACACCTTAATAAAAGTTAAGAAATAAAATTAAACCCAGGGGTCAAGAACTCTAGATCAACAGCTGAGTACTTGCTCATTTGAGGTCTTGGTTTAGATCCTCAGCACTATAATGTTTTTTCATTAAGTCTAGGAGTAAATTCAACAGTACTTGATCTAATATTACTATTTGCTGTAAGAAGAAACTAATGAAAAGAATATTAAAATGGAGAAGAGTTTAGCTTGGTGGTTGTCAGGGGAATCTTTCGCTAGGGTGACCCAAACACATGTTTTCTCTCCAGACAGGGCACAGATGACAAGCCAAAGGACAAACACACCAAAACCAGTTTAATAAGCCAATGAGTTTATTGGGATTACTTATAGAGAGGAGGAAGGGTTGCTCATAGGAGCAATAGATGACTTAAAGGAAGCCGCACCATGAGATGGGTCCTCCTAGCCTGGATGATGACCTCCCCATAGCTGCTTCCACTCAAAGGCAGTTGTAACACCAGAGAGCTCCCCTCAGCATAGGCGGTGACCGATGGAAGCTGCATGTACCACATGCAGGCAGCTCCATAGGAGTCTCTTTCCCCAAGCAGTTATTTCGCCTTCCTACAGCCTTAGGGTGGGACTATGCAACCCGTTCCCAGGCCAGGGTCTCTAGAACTCCCTTTGTGCCCTCTCCCCTACCCCCACTCCCACCAGGATGTAGGGTACTTTAGTTTCTAACTATCGTAACCATGGGGAGTGGTTGTGTGACCTTTAAGATTCAAGGTCTCCCGGACTTGACTTCCTGAACGCACAGAGCCTCCTTTCTCTTCAATTTTAAGGTATCTGCTACACCAGAGTGGAGAACGTGTGTAGTTCTAGCTACTTGTGAGGCTGAGGCAGGTGGATTTCAAGTTTAAGGCCAAACTAGGCAACTCAGTGACAACCTGTGTTGAAATAAAAAATACAACAATGTAGTTGGGGATACAGCTCAGCATGTGTGAGACCCTGGTTCAATCCCCAGTGCTCCCTAAAAGAAAAGAAGGAGAAATACAGTCAGAATTGGAAAGGAGAGTGTCACCCCTTAAGAACACTTGGGGAAAGAGTTAATGATCAGAATGTTGTGAGATTAATAATAAGACAGTTATTATGAGATGTGTATGTTGAACACATAAATATATACATATTAATAGTTTTTCTAAAGCCAGGCATGGTGGTGCATGCCTTTAATCCCAGCACGTCAGGATACAGAGGTAAGAGGGATCTACAGTTTGAGGTCAGCCTGAGACTACATAGTGAATTTCAGATCAGCCTGGGCTAGAGTGACACCCTACCTCAAAAAAAAAAAAAAATGGTTTTCCTAAGGCCCAGCAGTAATTAGCTGATAATATATGGACAATACAGATTAAATTTATGATTATAACTGACACTGAAGAGTCTAAAAAACAAGAAGAGCTCCTCAGATACCATAAATATAAGCAACATTTTCCTAAGGAATAAGACTGTGAGTGGCTGTAAAGTTCCATTAGGAAAAGTAGACTTCAATTCTCCCCAAATGATATGTGATCTGTTACAATTGAAGTTGACTTTAAAGAGATGTTTTTCACATATGAGCAAATTCACCTTCCATTATATACATACGGAAGAAAAAATAAGTAGGCTGAAAATAGTTGAGAAGTTTTGGAAAAAGAAAATTCTGTAGGAGAATTTATATATGCTGCTAATTATTAAAACTCTAGAGTCAAAATTAAAGCGGAAGCCAGGTGTGGTGGCACAGTCCTTTAATCCCAGCACTAGAAAGGTAGAGGTAGGAGGATGGAGGTGAGTTTGAGGCCAGCCTGAGACTACATAGTAAATTCCAGGTCAGCCTAGGTTAGAGGGAGAGTCTATGTTGAAAACCAATAATAGTAATTATTATTATTATATTATTATTACTACTACAATGATAAACTAAAGTAGAAAATGTATAGATCATGAGAACAGAATCCAAAGCTCAGATGTATGCCCAAGCTGATAAACACTTAACACACAAAGAAGGTAGCCTTCTAGCAGGGAAAAATGTGGAACCAAATAAACGATGTAAGAACCACTGACTTAACTTTTGGCAAAATACACTGGATTCTTATTTCTGTAACCATTCATCAAAACAAATCCCTAATTCAAACTACACGATAATAAAAGCGCTGCAGAAGACAATAGATGAATATTTATCTGACCCTAATGAACACAAGGCTTTTCTAGTATAAAAGCAAAAGCATTGTTTGACAAACAGTCTGAGTATTTCTCCATTAAAGTAATCATGAATAATGCTTGGGCGGCAGGACACACAGAAATCAAGCTGGAGCTGAGCTGGAAGCCTGCTCTCTGTTGACTAGCTCTCATGATGAAAGACCTATGCAGCCTGTTGGGGAGAAAACTCATCGGTGGTCTTAATCAGCAATGAACCCTGCAAGCTTTATGGCCAGACAGCCAGGCAAGTATGACAACTGGTGTAATGATGGCATGTCTGTTATGGGGGAAAACAACTGCTCTCTGACTAGACGTGAGACCTGCTCCATGGGAGGGAATTTAAGACTGGCACTGAAAACCTACTCAAAAGGCCAAAGCCCTGGGGAGGAAATTACTACTCCTGTTTGGCTAAATGGATATATTATGCCCACCAAACTGCCTTCTAAATGCTTATGTTTATGCTCATTTATTAATGGTACTCTCACTTTGGTTAGATAGGCTTCTCTTTTCAGATAGCGGTGACCACTAGGAGACTCACATCTCATCCAAGTGCTGAGAAGAGGAGACAACATTCAACACTAAGACATCTCTAGCACATTCTACTTGGCTCACTTGGGAAACAAAGGAAGGTTGTGAGAGGGATTGTGATATTGAGATGTTGTGTATCTGTATAAAGGCTGTCAATAAAAAGCTAAAAAATAAAAAAAAATCATGAATAAAATTCAAATGAAAATATCCATGTGAGAAAAAAAGATTTGTAACGTCATTGGCTAAGTCAATATTCCTAAATAGATATAATTGCCAGTTGAAGACGGAGCTTTTAACACAAAGCCAGCAATGAACATGAGCACCTAATTTACACGAGAAATGCCAGAGAAGTATAAGGACAATGCCCAACCTCACTCATAATCACACCAAAAAGAGAAAATTAAAACAAGATATAAATTTTGACTTAGCAAACTGGTGAGGCTTTTGTTTGTTTCTGTTTCATATTTACAGTTGCTAATGGGCTCCTGCTTCTTTATGGCTGGTGAGCACTCAAGAAGCCATAATAAAATGTGTCAGAAACCTTACAAAGGCCCTTGCCGCATGAGCTGAGACTTCTCTTTCTAGAAATTCTCCCAAAGGAAATGACCAGAGATGGTCAACAATGAGATGTGGTCTAGGAAACACAGCCTTCCTAACAGCAAAATATCTAGCCAAACACATTATTATGAGAGTTATGTGCATCATCAACTGTTCATCTATGAAAATTAGGATAAGTTTCCATAGGAGATGGTGCAAAACTTGATGAGCCATGAGAGCTCTCTGAGGCCTTGACAATGGCAGAGCCTCGTGTCCTCACATGAGCATGAGGACCGGTGATGGAGACAGCTCAGAAGATGCACAGCCATCCCAGCTTAAACCTGTTTGACTAGAGAGAAGCAAAAATAAAATAAAATATAAAATAAAAAGGAATCATACATCATACTTCCAGTTTTTCTAGGAACTTCTGTGCTCAGGAAATAACACACAATGGATGGAATCAAGCTTGGAGACAGCCGGCTTCTGTTCTGGAAGCTCTGCATGGAGGTAAATATCTTCTTCTCTGGGAGCCTCAACTCTTTATCTGTCACATAGAGCTGAGACAGTCATGGTGTTGTTGGCGTGCTGTGGTGGTTGAATGTGTACACAGTGTATGTAGGGCATCTGGTATAGTGCCTGGGTCATAGGAAGAGATCGCTAAATAGTAACACGTGCCTCTTGGCCTAACTCTGTCTATCTATGGCTGTTCTTTGGGCCAACTGGCAACCTTCTTGGAAATTTCAAGTCTCTTCTGTAGTTTCAGGGTTACACAGGACAGCACAAGAGTCCCCTTTCCTGTGGGGAAATCGAGGCAGGGTTAAGTGGACAGGAAGGAAGAGCCATCAAGTTGATCAGAGAATCTCCAGTGGGAGACTTTGGCTCTTTTTGCTTTTCACTGAGATCTTATCAACACATTGGAATGAATATGCAAGAATATTAATATAGATAGTATGAATTTGTGTATTTTTGTTTCAAAGCAGTAACCCCTTTCCACCAAACTTTTACAGCAGAAGAGAATTGTATTTATTTCTTTGCCAAAGGTTAAGTGGAAGTCTTTATTCGTATTTTCACAGTCTCTCTCTCTCTCCTTCTCTCTCTCTCCTTCTCTCTATCTCTCTCTCTCTCTCTCTCTCTCTCTCTCTCTCACACACACACACACACACACACACACTCTCTTACTCTAAGATGAAGACCCTAGGGTCCTATATACTGAGAACAGTGGACAGCATAGCCAGGCATGATAACTCACCCCAGCACTTGGGAGTTTGAGGCAGGAGGATTGCCACAAGTTTGATGGCAGTCTGGGCTGCATAGTGAGTTCAAGGTCAGTCTGGGATACAGCATAAGACCGTTTCTAAAAACAAAGTGGAGGAGGGAGAACAGAAGGGCAATGAATGGTTAACACGCAGTCTTAACAGACACCCTCTGAGCTCTGTCACCAGTCAGCACAGGCCCCAATGAGGTGGCCCTGACAAAGAAGCTTGGTGACCTAAGAGAATACGGGCTGCTTATAACCTGCTGGTCAACATAAGGCCCCCAAGGGCACAGATGGCTTCTTGGTTGAGATCAGAGTGTGGAGGAAGCCCAGCTGGGTGGTGAGGGAGAACATAAATAAGGGATCAGAGTTGGGCTGTAGCTGAGAGGTAGAACACTTACCTTGTCACGTGTAAAAAATAGGTCTATCTCAAGTTGCACTATGGGAGCAATTTACAGGGAGGCTACTAAAAATAGAATCTAGGTAATCCAGAATTGTGTATATTTGTTAACCTACACTGATCTCACTCTCCGATGGAGATTGTGTTTGTATTTTTCAGGATGCAGCAAAAGAGCTGGGGACCATTTAACCCTACCAACCAACCATAGGCCGATAGCTGAGATTCTGGCAAAAGAGAAGCCACCACAGTCATACCGTGGAGGATCCATATGGAACCCCACAGAGAATGTCGAGATGAACAAGGGACCCACAGCCACAGCCATTAAATCAACACAGGATAAGCCAGTGAGACAGAAACCAACGATTTTCGACACAAAGACCCCTAAGCTCACAACCTTAAAGCAGCCTTAATACTCATCCACCACGACTCAGGGAACTGAGCGGAAGAGGGGGCAGAAAGATTGTGAGAGCCGTGGTGGGGGAGACTATCCAGAGGCATGGCCAGGAGAACCTGGCTGAATACTAGGCTATCCATGGTCCCCTGTCACAAGGACTGATCCAGATGACCCATGGAGGAGGATATCCAGCTGATTAGGGAGGGGAGGGCAGCGGGGAATTGGGGATAACAACTCATTGTTTGCCCACTAAATATTGTAACTTATTATGGACAATAAAATGTATTTTAAAAAATAGGTCTATCTTCAGTACCAAAAAATAAATAAATAAAATAAAAAAGGGATTCAGAGCCCCGGGTCCCCAGTCACCCATTGACCTGCCTTGTACCCATCTATCCCAGTAAGACTCTTCCCAGTGAGGCATCAGACCTGAGGGGCGATTAGAGGGGTGACCACCTCAGCTTCTAGAATTCGATATTTTCACTTCCAAACTAGTCCTTGAATCCCAAGACAAACAAAAGAAAATTACAAGAATAAATGCTTTAAATGTGTCTAAATGCCTCTCAGGAACCAGGAGAGACATGCTTTTCCCATCCATGTCATTTCAATACATCTAGCTGTGTAGAAAAGGCCAGGTCACAAGGCAGTGCCTCTTAGAGCCCTAAGCCATGAGGTACCATTAGAGCCACCTGACACCATACGCACCATAGGCGGAGACATTGCTGCTCTGTGTGTCACCTGTAAGTGCTTGTTACTAGAAGCCTGGTCTGTTGCTCTCACATGCCACCATGGCCCAACTAGGCAATACCAGAAACCTGGGTAATTTGTGAACTTCAGAAAGGCTGATATTAGCTGAATGAGAAAGATGGGGAAGTCTTTGCATATGCAAATGAGACAAACTCTTAAATGAGAAGAGTTATTCATTAGAAAGGTGAACTGAAGGAATTAAAGAAATGATGATTTGATAGTCTGACAAGAAGGAAAGATTCCCTATGCAGAAAAATAAAATAAAATAAAATAATAATCACATCAGAAGCAGCAGCAAGGCAGTCTGCAAAGCAGAGAGGACGAATGGCTTTGGGGGCAGGTACACTGGCTTTCAAGTCTTAGCCCCCATCACTCACATGCTGAGTAAATATGGGTAAGAAGTTTAAAGGTCTGAGAGAACCATTTTGAAAATCTGTAGAATAGTGGTATTGAGCTCAAAGAAGTGTTGGGCTGATTCAGCCATGTGTCATGCATTCTCTCCATGCAAAATTATTGTACCTACAGATGTGCAAAGACCCTGCTCCAAACCCTACAGAGACATGAAAGAGAGAACTGGGTACTGCTCCCTTACATGGACCACAATCCCCTTCCAAATTAGCCAAGACAAACAAGTCTATGTACTCACAGTAAGACAAAAAAGAAATAAAAGGAAGCAAATGGGATGGAGTTAATTGGGGTGTTACTCTAGAGAAATGCCAGTCTGCTGCAGTAACATGTTTCTATGAACTGACGCATTTATGAAGTTGGTATCATGTCTCCAGCAAGCAAGCGCTGCATTCGAGTGGTGGTGTCGTCATGATGGGAACCCCAAAAGCCAAGAATGCATGAGATGTGAGAACAGGCGTGGCCCAAGGTAACTAAAACATGGGACCCAGGAAGTACTGATGAGGAGCCTGACTAATTTTCTTCTATTAAAACTTGCTCTATTTTTAGGTACAGCCTTCAATCTACCATCATTCAAGAAAAGCTTCTCTCCAAAAATTCTATTTCAGGAATGTAATTTTTTTAAATAAAAATGTTCTGCCTACATGATTGCATTTTTACCCAGCCATCTTTGTGTGGGGGTTTTCAGCCTGCCAGTGATATTTAAAGACTTACTGTGCAGGGTATTGGAAATTTCATTTGAAATGGCAGAAATGGCCAGTAGTTAGCTTTTCTACATATAATCTCAAAGTAGAGGGATATGAATTTTAAGGAACATCTTTCTAGCTCTTTTCTTATCTGTTTGGGGGCGAAAGTCCATTTATTTGGTTATGAATAGATATAGTTTTGAAAATTTTTAAACAGAACCATTTATAGCATACAGATATTTCTCCCACATATCTCTTTTTGGCCTACTGTAAGTTTCTAGAGATCTATCTTAATTGTTCTACATGGTTTTACTCATTCGTTTTCACTGCTGTATAGTATTCTAGTCGTCATAATTTCATTATCTGATCCACTTTAATAAGCATTCAGATGAGTTGGATTTATTTCTCTTAAACCATTAATAAACATAACAAGGTTGTGACAGACACTGTGAATGCCTCATAGTATACATACCATTTTTCTAGAGACAATCTAGAAGCAAAACCATAGTGTTAAAATGCATGCATGCACATTTTTCATTACTGGATTGTTCCTGTTTTCCCCAAGTGATTGTAACAATGAAGACTTCCCAGCAGTGTATAAATAAAAGGATATTTTACTTTAAGTTTTTTTTTTTAAGAAAAAAAGGTAAAAAGAAAGTGAAACACCATGACAAATAAAGGACCCAGGGTCCAGACACGGCTCTGGCCACAGAAGGTATTTAAATACCTTGTTCTAAGCAAGCACAAATGACCAAGTGGTCAGGTTAAGAAAGATATATTGCCAACATTGACGTTGACTCTTTAAATTTATTGTGTTAAAGTCATTAAATTCATTACATTCAGGTGAACCTAAATTTTAGTTTTTGTTTTCAGTGACCTTTAATGAGGCAGAATATTAAAACTCTTGTCTTTTCATAAATGGCATTTCATGTAATAAGCTCACAGATTCTGGGCATGGTGCTGATGGCTAAAAAGCTAGAATGGACAATACAGAAGTATTTTATGAAAGCTTCACTGAAGGCATGGTTAGATGTAGACCACACGTGAATGAAGTCATTTCTGTCACAGATGAGGAACTGACAGCCGCAGTGAAGGTCTTCATACCTATGACTATAATTAGTTCATTCATTATGGACAATAAAAAAATTAGTTCATTCATTTTCCTAACTACTGCTGTGCTCCTGAATTCCCCAGATGATGTATCACATACATGCTGCTTTTTAGAAATAAAAAAAAATTAAACTTGTTTTGAGGGAAAAAATTATGATTTAACTTGTTTGTCCACTTTGGTTTTTTGAAGACAGTACCTCACAATATAGCCTAGGCTGGTAGCAAATTCATGATCCTCCTGCCTCTAAGTACTAAGATTGCCAGTGTGCACCACCGTCCATTGTTAGATTTAAGTATTATTATTATTATTATTATTATTATTATTGTTACTACTACTACTACTACTATTATTGAATAACTCAGTGTCAGTCCTGTCAGTAACGCAGTCTGTTTAAAACTGGTCATTGAACAAATCCAGGCCTTGGGAACTTTCACTTTGTCAAGTTTCTGGCACATTACAATAATGCTGCCAGGAAACATGTCATCAGAAAGGATCACGTGCTTCAGGAAGGGACATCATGATGCTCCCATTGAAGCAACCTGGAACAAAATGTTTTGCTCTCCGTATTAATCTGAATAATCTAACCCTAACCTAGACATTCTGCCCTTACCTCCACTCCCATTTATTTTATGGTATTTCTAACTGAACTCGCCGGAGAAAAATCACGTGCACATTTTTGAGAAGTAAAACAATAATAAAACTCCTCTTCAAAAATATATCGGTCATAAACTTCATGAAAAAAAAAACATTGGTCCTTTCAGGTTACAAATGAACTCCTGATAAAGGTGCCATTAAAAATCTAGCAGCTACATAGCAGAACGCTGCTCTCACTTCTGACCAAAGAAGCTCCTTTTTTGCAGATGGCAATATCTACCAGGAAGACACAAAACTCATCAAAAGTGCTGAGAAGTGACAGTTCAGAGCTCGGCATTAAATGATCCATCTCTATCACACCCACCATGGCTCCAGGAACACTGCAGAAGAGGAGGTGGGAAAAATGTACAAGCCAGAGGATAAGGAGGAATGCTTTCAAACATTCCCTACAAGTAATCATGACCTCACACAGCTGTTGTTACCTGAACAATTCTGGGCCCATCACGTCATCATGGATGGCGCAGGAAGACCATAAAAGAGACATCAAAAGTTGAGGGACTGGATGGAGTCAGGGGGCCAATAAAAGGTGTGTGGGGAAAGGGAGACAGAAAGAGTGATGTGAGGAAATTATGATCAAAATACATTATGTGCATATAAAAATTGTCATTAAAATGATATATAAAAATAGAGCAGCTAATGATAAGCCAGTCACAAAATGACAGATACCTTTGTTTGATTCATGTTCCCTGATTTCAGAGACATAAAGTAGAGGGAGGAGTCAAAGTTGCTGGTGTCTGGGGGGGGGGTGGAGTGGATAACTATTGCTTAATGGATAAACTTTCAACTTCATGAAGTGAAAGGGCTCTGAAGATGGTTGGTGATGACAATTGAATGACAACATGAATGCATTTGATGTCACCGAACTGTTTAAAACTGGTTAAGATGGAAAATTTTATGGTATTTCTATTTTACTACAAAGTAGAAATAACAGTTCGGGGTCAAAGCATGTAGAATTCTTCCTTCAGGTCACACAGACTCTGCACAGTAAGTCCGCAATGCACATTCTTTTATTTATGACCACACTAGACCCTCCGTGCGCAAAGGCTACACCAGCTACAGCAGGGGTGAATATTAAAAGCCACGGGAGGCTACAGTTTCCAGGTACATTGCAACCTTGACAGAAACTTTGCAAAAACCAAGGACTTGAATTTAACAGACTCAGAAAACTCTACTCCCATATGCCCGAGGGGACTGAGTCACATTTGCCATTTAACTTTAGTTCCTGAATTTTGTGACTTCTGTTTGTTTAAATTCTCATCACGCGGCAGCTGCCACCTCGGTTTCTGCCACTATCATAGAATGCAGCTCTTATCACTTGACATCATCTCTACCATGAAATGCTTGGTTTTGAACAGCCTGAGGTTCCGAGGACACTTTTTCAAATGTTAAACAATAAAAACTGTCAACGATTCCTGGCGATGGAAAAAACAGTCAAGTCTCTTTGATGCCGTCTTGATGCCTAGAACAACCTTTCCACACCCACTCCCACATCCATCAAGTAAGCTGTGACTCTGTCTTTCACCTTAAGTCACTTCTGGATGATTCTGGAATGGAAGCAGAGGGGGCACGGTGAAAGGAAAGAAAGAGCAAGGCCTGAGACTCACGGATGCCCACAGCCCAGACCACACAGCTCTGCTCGAGGCAAGTGGCCCATGTTGCTCCACCAAGCACATTCCATTTCGTAATCTGTGTGCAAGCATGAACCCATCTTCACTCTTACGAATCCTCAATGGTCCCTGATGCTCAGGGTGGGGGGAGCTAGGGATCCAGGGAGGGCAGACCTATTATCCACATGGCACTGATTCAATCGGACCAGGGGTATTTCTGCCAAGGAGCCTCCTCTTTTTGGACAGGCAAAAGGGATTTTGGTGCACCGACAATTGGTCACATTCGGCAATTTTCTTTTCCAGTCAGCACACACAATTCAACAAATATGTACAAAGACCTAGTAAAGGCCAGGCACAAAGCCAGACATTAGGGACAAAGATGGGAGGAAGCAATGCACGCTCGCAGGGAGAAGCAGTGGGGGAATGTGTATAGTAATCACGTTAGCGAGGAGTCATCGGAGCACTACTAGGTGGTAAAAATAGCAGCTTTCCCCTCTCAAAGGATAAAAGGAGAGGAGTAGACATAAGTCACACAGCTACGGAGCAAGCATTCCGGCAACGAAAGGACATATTTGGGATGAGCTTGGCGTTATCTTCGGAAGCTTCTCTCTTTAGAACTCCAGTTGCCAAGAATGACAGATACATAAATGCTCCAACATCTCCCTGAGTCAAAGACCATCTTCTCTGACGCAAGAGCAGCTGAATACGCTACAATGGATAGGTCCCCTTTTATAACTGTCCCCCCTTTTATAACGGTCCCCACATATCCTCTCTCTCATTTTCAGAGGCTTCTTCTATGCCTAACACAATGCCTCGTGTGTAGTAAGCAATTAAAAACATTTGTAGCACTAGAATTATGAATTAGCCACATGCCTTTTAGAGTAAAAATAACAGCTGAAAAGCCCACTGAAATGAAAAGGTCACTTAAAGACTGGATAACCAACATAAACCATAATCAATATTTATAGACGGGAGCTGGGGTTAAAACTCAGTTGGTAGAGTGCTTGCCAAGACCCTGGGACCAATCCATAGCATCTCATAAACTGGGTGTGGTAGAGTGCACCTTTATCTGGAGCACCTTTATTTGGAGGGTGGTGGCAGGAGTATCAGAAGTTCAAGGTCATCCTTGGCTACATAATAAGTTGGAGAATAATATTTATAGATACTATTATGATCCAAGTCCTGCCTCCTCTTTTCAGTGGAAAGCCTGAATGCCAGTCACTCAGGATGTGGCTATGTAGCCCCCTCTCAGTATCTGGGATGAATTAGTTCCAGCCTCCTCCTCCCTGGGTACTACAATCTGCAAATGTTCAAATTCCTTCTCTAAAATGGCCTCAGATTTTCATAAAACCTACATACATTGCCCGTATTCTTGACATCATCTCTGGATGACTTAGAATACAGACTACAGTGTAAGTGATGCACAAATGGCTGTTGTAGTGTATTCATTCAGGAATAGTGACAGGATAAAAGGTTTGGACTTCAGGACAGATGCGTATTTCCTCAGTAATTTTTAATCCTCAGTTGCTTGACTCTGCATAAATGGAACCAGAAGACACGGAGTGCCGGCTGCATCTGGAAACAGACCTCTTCAAAAGACAGTTACAGTAAAGTGGTGAGATCATATGAGTGATCCCTCATCCTGCATGACTGGTGCCCTTTATGAAGAGGATGGACACCCAAGGAAGACATTAAGACACAAGGAGAGGAGAGCCCACAGGCCAAGGAGAAAGACCTTAGGAGACCCTGATCCCACTAACCCTTGTTCTCCATGGCTCCCCTCCACAGTCATAGGGAGTGAACATCTCTCATTCAAGCCATCAGGCAGGGCACCTTGTTATGGAAGTCCTAGCAAGCTAGCAGAGATTCTGAGCCCTTCAGAAGGCCTGAGCTCTGGGCCTGGAACAGTCACGTCAGAACGTTGATGTGGAATGATAGAAAATGGGGCCAAAGAAAGAAGGGTAGACTATGTGTTTGCTGCTGATTCCAGTGTGATCTTTTGGCCAAGCTGATTTTCACTTTTCTACATGTTTCCTCTTTTAAATACAGATGCTTGGATCAGGAGAGCTCCAGGTTCCAGCGGCTGGGAGCTGAATAATCCTATGCAGAGAGCTCATGGTCGCCTTGTGGCACATGAGAGACATGGTACTGGCTGGACCATCCTGGAGGACTCAGTAAACTTTCCATCTGATTCCCGAAGCACTCCATGGAACCCCCAGCATCCTGCCATGGACAAGCTCTTCTATCAGTAGCTGTTCTACCACACAGACATATCCATCCAAACTCAGCACCACCAGATGACCTCAGCACTGAGACATCCACTTGGGGTGATCAAGGAGAAGCGAAGGAAAGAAGAAATGAGCCAGAGAAAGTCTTTAGCACTTCCTTTGATGCTGGCATCTTCCATGCTGAGTAAAGATGTTAAGAGCATCACAAATAGAAATGACCACATTCTAATTAATTTCCCCACCAGTAATATTAGCACTAATGATTATAAAACCTTCAAAACCTGCACAAGCAAAGATGAAACTATCACACATCCTTGGGCCAACCTCTGCAGAGATACACCATGGCCTATATTCAGCACTCTTTGGTTTGAAATTGCCCATCCAAGGTCCACATATTTGCTTGGTCTCCACTTCTGAGAGGTTGTAGACCATTTAAGGGCTGAGATGTAGTGGGAGGTCCTCAGATCATTTGGGATGTGGCTTTGGAAGAGGGTTGTGAGTCTCTATGACATCTGCAGATTTTGCCCTCTCATGGTCCTCCCATGGAGCACTCCCTCTCCACAGACCCACATGCAATGATGCCCAACAGTCATTGGCAGAACTTCCTACACTGTGAGCCAAGATCAACGCTTTCTCTTTTTAAGTTGAATAGTTCACATTTTTATAGTGACAGAAAGCTAACTAAAAACCTGGTCAAACCCCAGAAATACTTTAGATTTCAGAAATACCATAGAGCTTGATTATACCTTCAGTTATACCTCCCAGGAAAACAGCCTTCAATTATACCTCCCAGGGAAATATCCTTCCATCCATGGGTACTTCCACGGGAGATCTTGCATCCAGTAAGCATGTGGACATCTTTGTACCTAGTGACTCTTTTGCAGTAGTCCAAGACAGGCAGGGAATTGGGCTGGAGAGACAGGCAGGGAATTGGGCTCAGCAGTTAAAGGCACTTGTTGGCAAAGCCCGACTGCCTTTGGTTCAATTCCCCAGTCCCCACATGAAGTCAGTTGCACCAAGTGACATGTGCACCTGAAGTTCATTTGCAATTGCAGGAAGCCTTGGCGCTCACATATTCACACACTCTCTCCCTCCCTGTTTCTCTCAAATAAATAAAATATTAAAAAAAGACAGGCAGGGAAGACCTGCATGCACTGAAGGGGACTCTCCCCCAGACGACACAAGATATACTCTAATGCTCAAGTTGTGAAGGGCATTTACCAGTCATATCTCCTAACACTACATGCCACATCCCAATAGGAGATACAAGGGCATCAGAGTGGCTGAGCATGAGGTTCAAATGTAAGTACAGGCATGTGCTGTGGCACTTCATGGGGAGATCCATAGGGGCATTGGCTGTGGACATGATAAAAGAAGTGATCCCAGCCGGGCGTGGTGGTGCATGCCTTTAATCCCAGCACTCGGGAGGCAGAGGTAGGAGGATCACCATGAGTTCAAGGCCACCCTGAGACTACATAGTGAATTCCAGGTCAGCCTGGACTAGAGCGAGACCCTACCTCGAAAAACCAAAAAAAAAAAAAAAAAAAATTAGAAGTGATCCCTTGCGTGTAAATGGTGCCATCAGAGTATGGAAGCTTAGAGAACCCAGTTCCACAAGGTCTACTGCTGCTCCACTGTGAACTCACAATGGAGAAAGTATCAGTTTTCCTCCCAAACGCAGACATGAAAATCGCACACTATGAACAAATGAAGATTGGGGTTGGGAGATGGCAGAGTGTGTTAAGTGCTTGCCTGGCAAGCACAGAGCCCTCAGCACCCACATAAAGAACCTGGCATGATGGTGCATACCTGTGATCCTGGAGCTGGGGAGGTAGAGGTAGAACATCTCTGGGGCTCACTCACTGGCTCAGTGACTGAGCAACTGACTGAGAACCCCAAAGTTGATCTCTGGTCTCCACATGCACACTCATGCATGAACACCTGCACACAAACACACACATATGTGCACACATATGAACCTGTATACACACATGCTTACACATCATACACACAGAAACCTGAAGTAAGAGAACTCATGAAGAACTCATAGGATCACAAACACTCAAATACAAAGTAAAGAGATAATAATGCTCATCAGAAGATATTGAGAAGACTCGGCAATGAGAGGAATCTGTTCATAGAATGGTTCTAAATACAAAATGGTCAGATTGGTACTCAGAAGGGTGGCTATTAATAGAAATAATCTTAGAGAGGTTTCATTATGTAAATGGGCTTAGATGTCTGCCAGAAACATACCAGTAATAATTTGCATTTTTGCTGTAGCTGAAATTTCAATGAGCTCTCTCACTGGATTGTAAGGGACCCTTTCACAGATACACCATGGCTTTTATCATCAGTAAAAAAAACAAAATAAAATAAATGAAAAATAAAAAACACCCATGGTTTAGTTTTGAAGAATAACTAATGAGGCATTTATGTGTTCCTGGCACTGTGCTGGCTTTCAGAGCAGCAGTCCTCTGAAACAACGTGTCTCTTGGATTTTTATCACTGAGAGATCAGAGGTTTGATTAACTTGCCCAGGGTCTTCCATAGCACAGATGGTTGAGACTGGATTTGAACTGCTATTTCTCTGATGACAAGCCCATGCTCCTTCCCACAACAGCATAAACCTAATGGACCAAACTATGTGGTATGTTAAACAGTCCCTCAGAGGGTCAACAGCTAGCTCAGGAGTAGGAATGGGTTTAGAAAGAAGACACTCAGGTTATTCTTGTTCACAAATCTTGCCATCTGCCTCCCTCCAGTTTCTTGGATACTAGTATCATCCTCTGGTTACAAAGTGTCACACAGTGTGCATCCTATCACCCTCCAAAGCTGAGTCATGAGGTGCCCAGCAGTGTCCATCTCTAAAGTCCACTGGTTAACCACCTCACCACCCCCTGTTCCAGTCCTGGGTGTTGTGACCCACGTTTCTCTGGGATGTCCCTTTCTTTAGTTCTAAGTGACTCAGGTCAGTGCTCTGAAATCCCAAGGTGATTACAAACCTGTCATCTCAGCCACAAGCCATCACTAGAATGATGTCATGGTTTAATCCAGGTGTCCCCCACAAACAATTGAATGTGTTCTGATAGATCGATCCTCAGCTGATGGCAGTTTGGGTTTTACAACCTCGATGAAGTTGTGTTGTTGGGGGCGGGCTTTTGGGGTTATAAAGGAGCTTCCCCTTGCCAGAGTTTGGCACACCTTCCTGCCGCTGTTTGTAGTGCTGTGGCAGAGGTGATGTCCAGCCCTCTGCTCATGCCATCGTTTTCCCTGCCAGGATGGAGTCTCCCCTAGAGTCCATAAGCCCAATAAACCCATTCCTCCACAAGTCACTTTTGCTTGGGTTCTTTCTGCACAGCAACTAGAAAGCTGATAGCAACATATGGCTAACCAATAACCATTCTGTTTCAGCTTCCTCCACTTAATGCCCCCCATGAAATGAATCCTTTGAGGAAGTGTTGTGATTGACAAAAAAAAAAAAATCAATCATCTAAAGGCAAAGAGAAGAACAGCTCAGGAATAACCCACACATGCTTCAAAATGAGCACAGGCTCCATGTCCATGGCAGCTTCAGCTAACGTGTTCTACTTGGTGGAGACTGGTATTCATCACTTCCCCTGTGTCTCGTGCCACCCTTTGCTCTGGACAGGAGTACCGACATGACAGATAGGACAGAGAGGAGGTTATACAGGGATTTTAATAAAGTCTCCTGATGGGTTGCCTCCCTTTCCACTAGGAGAGGATTAAGCATATGATCTCCACTCCCCACAGAAGCCCCAGCCCCCCACTGTGTCACAGGAGGTGGGGAAGCCTTAGTGGGATAGTGGGAGAGGCACAGAGGCCATATGGTGACCCTTGGGCTGACCCCGCACAGTGGTTCATTGTTGGGAGAATTTCTAGTAGTAATAAGGGCAAGAGGCTGGCAAGTTAAGACAAGAATAAAGGTTGCATAATGTTGTTCTGTCCCTGTGCTTGGGAGGCAAAGGGAATCACTGATCTTTGTTCTCCTCTGGTTTATACTGTATTTGTACAGGCCAGATTCATCCAACAACCTAGGACCAATTTCAGCTTCTTAGGAGCCATGCAACCTGGCCCAGTGGGAGCACATCATTGGAACCCTTGGAATGGGGTGTCTCGGCTGCCTGCAGAGGCAGTGCCTTCCAAGGCTGCTGCTAATGTACCCCAAAAGGCAGGAGGGATTTAGGACAAAAAAATCAGACAATAGAAAACAAATCTGACCATGCCTGAACTAGAGTTTCACACATACGAACTTCTATGGAAACTTCTAGAAAATGAGAGAAATTGCTTGACAGCATGTAGTCTACTTGCACATTTTTAAAAGTGGAAATATTGCATTGATGGGATGATAAATAATCACTTTTAGAACTTGTTATTGACATACAATCATTTTGTTCTTAAAAAAAAGAATTATAGGGTCTTGGGAGATGGTTCTGTGGGTAAAGTGCTTGCTGTGTAAACATGAAGTTAGGTGACCAGCAAGTAAACAGCTGGGCATGGAGGCAGGGATAGGAGGAGGATCGCAGGAGCTTGCTGGCTAGCTGGTCTTCCTAAAGGGCTCTAGGTTCAGTGTGAGACCCTGTCTAAAAAAAGTAAGTGATTAACCACTGACCTCTGGCCTCTCTATGTGCACACACACAGGTATACACACCCATACACGTGTGTACCCACCCACAAATAAATACACACACATGTACACACCACACACATGCACATGCAAACAACTGCAGGCCTGGTGACACAGGCCTGTGACCCCAGTTACTCAGGAGACTGAGGCAGAAGGATTGCAAGTTTAAGGTATGCTTGGCCTACAGAGTGAGAACCTATCTCAAAGCAAAATGCAGCTCAAAGTACTTATGTAGCATGCAGGAAGCCTTGGGTTTAATCTTCAGTGAGAGAGAGAGAGAGAGAGAGAGAGAGAGAGAGAGAGAGAGAGAGAGAACACAGACACACACAAAACTCCTTATATTAAAGTAAATTGATTTGTTAATTTTGGACAGCTTTCAGTCAATAGATATAAAGCATCACCATAAAACTTTTCCCAACAAGCAAATTTATAAACAGAATAATTTAGAGCTTAGTGTGGCAGTACGCTCCTGTAATTTCAGTCCTGAGGCAGGAGAATTGGTAGAAATTCGAGGCCAACCTGAAGCTGAAGGGAATACCAGCCCAGCCAGCACTAAATAGTGACTCCTTGTCTTAAAACAAAAGAAAATAATGAAATACATATGAGTGAATAATAACATAAAGAAAACAACTCGTGAATTCCTTAGACAAGCTGGAGAAAGCCCTCCTGTCTCGCTTGTTTTCCAGATTGGGAGGGAAAAGTCCCTGTAACAAACATGCTTCTGTCTAGATTGTTCTTTAATATTTTTCACCACACACCCACACATCCAAGTCTCCCCTACTTTGCATCCACTTCTTGCCAAGTGAGGCCTCTTCACCCCTCCATGCCCGGCATCCCAGGCACAGGCACAGGCACATGAATGTTGCCCTCTCCTCCCTGAGGCACCTGCCAGAGAGACAGAGTATAGGAAAAGGCAGATCTCCCAAGCTGCCCAAGGGTGTTGGAGCCAAACATGTCGTGAGCAGCTTCAAATGACGACAGACCCAGGACTCCCGAGCTAATTAATAGGAAGTGAAGGGAAGATGGTGACAGCTGAAAGCAAGGGTGTGAAGCCCCTGTCATTCAGAACAGGCGACCCAGGGAGAAATCGCCTAGGGGCAGGCCATTTGTGCTGGCATTTTGTTTGCTTTGCAGACTAACACATTTCTGTTAGAAATATGTCTTTACACTCTGGTGAGATTTTTCTTGAAGGTTCTGACCTGCTGCTAATTACAGCGATGCCTGTATTTGTGCTACAAGTCTCTCCTCACTCAAGTCACCTGGATGCCATCAGGCAGGGATGGATGTGCCTGGTCTCAAGGAACAAACCTACTCACTCTCGGGCTTCCTGGCACTTAATCCCCACACAAAATTAGCTCCACTCCTCATTTTCTTTTTTCTGTTCTCTTTTCAGGAGACAGGGTCTCAGTGCTCCAAGTTGGCCTCAAACTCATTATGTAGCTGAGGAAGACCCTGAACTTCAGATCCTCTTGCTTCTTGGATATAGTGTAAGCAACTAGAAATGTCTTCTAGAAAGTTCTTGGTTCATGATTTAGACACAAAATGAGCGCTGAGAAAATGTCTATTGTTTTCTGAACCATTAGTGTTAATGCTGCTGTCTTGTTTTTGGATTCACATCTTCATTAGCCCGTACCACTTATCATTCAGACACGAGGTCAGGCTCACACACTGCTTCGATACTGAGGTCAGCAGAGCTAACTGAGTAAGTGGCAGCCTGGCAAGGGCTCAGTAAGCTCAAACTCAAGTTCCTGCAGCTGGTAACTGAAGCTGCTCAGATATGCAAACTCAGGCAAAAGCAAACACAGTGTATCCGCTTGGTTCTGTCTGTCGGCCGACAAGATAAATGATTGTCTGAATGTGTCGAAGAAATCATTTCAACAAAGCTTCAGAGTGAGAGAGACAAGCCACCATGTGTCAAAGCCTCTAGACACATCCCCAAGACATGAGCAGGGGAAGGGTGAGCAGGTGTGGGCCAGGGAGCAAGACCATCGGTGAAAATCAGAACACAGGTTCAAAGTCAAGGCTGTGTGCTGGGAAGGTCCAGGAGCATGGTTCCCAGAAGGGAAAGGAGACAGGGCTCCTTGAAAGATGTTTTCAAGGTGCAAATGAATTATCCCAGAACTCAAGCCTAACCTCTCCTTTAAAAGTCACATTCTCATGGAGACAACAAAGATCACCTGAACTTGTCTGGAGCATTCCTGGCTTGGGTCCCTGTCACTGTGGACATCACCATGCCCTGCATCCCTCCATCTGGTTGCATCCTCATATCACTGTCTCTTCCTCTTAAGACCTAGAATCCCACCATTGGAAGGAAACCTGCCGGCATGATCTAAACACCGGGACCTTCCTCTTATAAGGGCAGAAACTGAGATTCCAGATAGATTAGCAATTTTCCCAAGCTCACAAGATCAGTGGGACAGCGGGAACTGAAGCCCAGGCTGTCACCACCTCTTCCTCCCCAAGCCATCTCGTTTCCAACTCCACATCGCGTCACCTGCTTGAGTCTCTCGTTTCCTGGCCCTTCACATGGCTGCTAAGTCCAAGATGAGCTCTGTTGCCAAGCAGACCGTTAGGACAGACCTACCTGGTAGGACAAAGCATGTCATCATTCTCTTGGCAGTCACCCTACTCCGTATCACACATGGGGACCTGCTGCCCATGCAAACTGTCTCTTCCCTTCACAGTCGTAACCTCAGTCACAAACCACAAATGTTTAAGACTAGTAAATAGTACCATGAATCAATGTAAAGCTTTTTTCTAGACACCCGATACCACTTTAAAAATGGGTGATATTTTCTTGGAGTCTTTTCTTTCCCATTGTGGTTTCTAAAGGAAATGTCAGGGCTTGAATACTAGGTGCATTTTAAAACATCATCTAAATTAAATTAGTTTTTTTATACCAAACAGCAAACTAGGATCCATAAGGGAAGTCGCTGATGGAAGAAAGGAAGAAACCAATTCCACACACTAGAAACCAACAACTGTTCCTCAAATCAGAAACACCTGGAACAAGCAGGTTGATAGGGGAAAAGACACTGAAATAATGATTTTGAATAAGGGAAGGAAGTGTCTCTCACACAATAGCCATTAAATTAATTTCTCCTTAGGTGGGGTAGGACAGGATAAGAAGCTATCTAGTTCAAAGTATACTCAACTCCTAAGTCTAAAACACTATATGAGGCAATTGGCAGATTAGATGGGGGTGGAGGATTCCCCCCCCCCAAAAAAAAAGACAGATCCATTAGCTTGGAGAAGTTAGGACACAGTCACTATCAGTTACACATGAACTTATTAGTGCCAAGCGTCTGAGCTATACATCGCCTTGTAAACACTGGCAGAGGTAGACTCCACACAGACCTTTCATTTTCCGATTCTGCAGGCTGGCAGGTTTTTTGAAGTTTCACCAACTAGTATGAAAGAGACATGAATACATTTAATTAACATATGCGTAGGCACAGCTTCTCCATATTCATCATCGGGAAAGGATGCGGTCTATGGAGCTTCTGAAGTTGTGGAAGGAGTTGAAGAGTATGGGGCAGGGCGTGTGTGTGTGTGTGTGTGTGTGTGTGTGTGTGTATTCACAGGCTCTGTGCACACAGGTGTGAGGCCATAGGAGGAACCTCAGGTGTCCTTCTCTATTACTCTTCAGCTTTATTTCCTTGAGACAGAGTCTTATTCGGGTTAGACTAACTAGAAAGTGCCAGCAACCCTCCTGCCTTGTCCCTCTCAGTACTGAGGTTGCAAATGCATAGGTCTATGACAGACCTTTGGAGATTTTTAAAATATTTATTTGTTTGCAAGCAGAGAGAAACAGGAGACAGAATGGGCACACTAGCGCCTCTAGACACTGCAAACTGATTTCAGATGCAGGGGTACTGGGGAATGGAACTCAGGTCGTTAGGCTCTACAGGCAAGAGCCTTAACTGCTGAGCCATCTCTCCAGCCTGTTTTTCCTTTTTTTTTTTTTTGATGTAGGGTCTCACTCTAATATAGGATAAGCTAGAACTCACCCTGTAGTCCCAAGCTGGTCTTGAACTCACAGGAATCGTCTTACCTCTACCTGCTGAGGACTAGGATTGGAGGTGTGTACCACCATGCTCAGTTTCATTTTTTTGTTTTTAACATGGGTCTTGGGGGATGGAACGCAGCTCTTATCCTTGCATAGCAAGTGCTCTTACCTGCTAAGAAGTCTTTTTTAAAAAGTATTTATTTAATAAATTTTTCATTTGCAAGCAGAGAGAGAGATAGAAGAGAGAGATGCAGGGAGAATGGGCATGCCATATCTTCAGATGCATGTGTCACTTTGTGCATCAGGCTTCATGTGGATACTGAGGAATCAAACCCCATCATTAGGCTTTTCAGGGAAGTGCCTTAACCACTAAGCAATCTCAAATAAAAATAAAGACTGGAGAAATATTTAAATGCAAAAGTTAACCATAAAATTAGGTTCAGGGCTTAGAAAAAAGCCCATGTAAGGCTTGAACATAAAACATTACTCACCTTAGGGTCATTCAACCAGGTATTGCCAAGGCTCTTGCCCATCAGAACTAGATGGTAAGACCCTAATACTGACGACAACACCAGCTTTCATTGGAGGATACTGAGAAATCAAGCTCGAACTAAACTAGAAGCATCTTTCCTGCTGAGTAGCTATCCATAGAGCTGGGGATATTTGTGAGAAAGTACCATGTAGCCTTCTGGGAGAAAAAAGTCATCAACAGTCTTAGCCAGCAGGTGACCCCGCAAGCTGGACAGCTGGCTAACTAGTGCAATAATGACATATCTGCTATAGGGGTAGCTAACTGCTCTCTGATTGGATTAGGCGCCTGCTCCATAGGGGGGAATTCATGCCTGCTACTGTCAACATCTTATGGCCACGGAGGTCATAAGCCCTAGGGAGGAAGCTACTACTATGGTTTTGATAAATTGCCCTCTAAATATTTTTATGCTCATGGCTATATATTAATGCTTCTCTTTTCAGATGACAGTGCCTACTGGGAGCATCAAAACTCAATAAGGCACTCCACAAAGTTAGGGTAGTGTATAGCAGTAAGTGAGACGTTTCTATCACAGCTCTAAAGCTCAGAAAACACCACAGGGGAGGCAGCAGAATGAATGAAAGAGCCAAAGGATGGGAAGGAGGGTGTTAGAATGCTGTCTTCAGACACACAGTGGCAGTTGCATTCATGACTTCCTAACAGCTATTGTTAAAACCTGCACAATATTGGGCCTATGGACATGTCATGAATAATGGTGAGCAAAAAAAAAAGACATTGGAAAAAAGAAGGGGTTCAGTGGAAAAGGTATGGGGGGAACAAAAATAATACTAGGATATTATGATCAAACTACTTACATATATTTAATATATATGTATTAAAATTGTCAATGAAAATATCTTAAATAAAGATCAGTTAGCTTGGCCCATGATACATCCATAAGTCTGCGTATATCTATCTCATGGGTGGGATGGCCTATAAATGACCAAGGTCTTCACATGGCATTACTGTTCCCTTTACCAACAGGTATCTCTCAAATACTCCTGCACACACATTTGCTGAGTTCATGGCCAGATAGAAATGATTAGGAGTTATGCTTTAGAAGAGCTGTGAATGAACTCCAGGATGTGGCTTTATTCCCTTGTCAGGACAACATGGAGTCCTCTTCTGTTTATTATGCAGTGAGGTGGAGGTTGTGGGGACCCATCTGCAGGTAACTGAGAGAGCACCCAGATAAGCACCATGTGTCACTGAGGTCAGTGGTGGTGATAAAATGCAGAAATGGTGGGGAAGGGACAGTGCTAGTTGAAGTGGCATGGTGCCCCTGAATTGATCAAAGAGAAGGGAAGACCCCTTCCCAACCCTGTCTTTTCTCTGCTCTGTGTCTGCCTCTGACCAGAAATTCAACCCAATAATGTGTACCAGTATTTTTTTTCTTCAGAGCTGGTGAGCAAACCCAGGGCCTTGCACAAGCTTCGAAGCTGCTCTCGCACTGGCTGCACCCCAGTCCTCCAGTGCATCTCATCTGTGACCAGAGAAATGAGAAGAATGTAACAACCTGGGCCAGTCCAGGCAGCCCTTTTACCAGAAGAAAATGGTGTGTGTCAAAGAAGGTTCCAGAATCATAGGCTTCTGGACTTAGAGTTCTTACCATCCCATGACTTTTCAGGAAGTAGATCAGCCCCTCCAGAGAGCTTTTCCTAGGGCTCTGGAGCTCCCATGTGTGGAAGGTGCAGCACACTCACTCTGATGTGGCAACTCACGACTTGTAATCATGGCTCATGAAAGATGGGAAGAGAAGAGGGATTGTGTTCACCTCTGCTACAGTGAACTCACAGTACTTCTGCTTTGAGAAACTTCACCACAGTGGAGGGCTGTGAACCACCCATTGGCCAACACTGCACGTCACTGGCATTATGTATCACACCGCCTGCTGCTGGACGGAGACAGCTAGACAGAGTGATTGATTTTGAAATGAATGTGAAGAAGAGTGAATGGGTGTCATGAAGAAAACAGTATCTAAAGAACGCTGGACTTTTCCTAGTCAGACTACAGAACTGTACGCTTGCATGTCGAAGTGCTTCAAGGAATTCAGGCTACATAGAGCTCTAATCAAAGTGAGAAGAAATCACACCAAAGAAGAACATGAAGGAACTTGAAACTACAGAGCAAAGAGTGTGAACTTTTCTTTGACAGATGCTATTTTCTTCAGTTGTTAACAAAAAAAAAAAAAAAAAGAAAGGCAAGGTCTTCTAAAAGAGCCGAGTATATTAAATTTGAAGGAGAATCATAGCTTGTTGATCATTATTTCTACAATAAGGTATTTATAACAAATGATTCACTAAATATAACTATTTGAAACTGCTCATCAAATCGCTATACATATATGTGTGTATGTATGTATATATGGATTTTTTGCAAGATTTGTACCACTTATTGCTGGTGTCTGATCACATTTCTAACAATTGATTTTATTTAAGCAATTTTAATGTATCATTACATGTCTTGTTTTTATATTAACGTACAGCAGTCCACTTTTATCCTTTTCTTTATCTTTTATTATATATATATATATATATATATATTATCCATAATTAGATACATTGTGTGAGCGAATAATGTGTTGATATCCCCAATTCCCTGATTTCCCTCCTCCCTGTACCCAACTCAGCTGGATATCCTCCTCCATGGGCAAACTGGATCAGTTCATGGGGTAGGGGGTTATGGATAGCCTAGGAGTTGACCCGGTTCCACCCCCTTTGTATGTTGTTACTGAGTATATGTTTTTAAATTTTTATTTATTTCCATGCATCTGTGCATGCACGCATGTGTGCCAGGGCCTCTTGTCAATCAATGCAAACACCAGACACTTGCACCATTTTTTCTGTGTCTGGCTTACATGGTTGGCTTGGGAACTGATCCTAGGCTGGCAGGCTTTGCAAGCAAGCGTCTTTAACCACTGATTCATCTTCCCAGCACCTTTCCATTATTTTCACCTTCATAGATTAGTGTTGGTCACACCTCTGCTCAGAGAAGCCTTTTGTGCAAGTGGTAGTGACTACTGGTAAGACTCCAAACTCTCAGAACTCACCAATGTTGAGAATAAGCGAGGGGGAGTGCTCAGAGTGTGCTGAGACATCTCTAACTTCCCCTCTAAAGCCCGGGGAACCTTGCTGGGGAGAGGAGAAGAGTGCAGGAGCTAGAGGATGGGAAAGAGCCCTTTGGGTCACTATCTTCCTGACACAGAGTGACTGACCAATATCATATGACTCACAGCTGCTGTTGCTACCTGCATAATAAGCTCATCAATGTGCTCACATGGTTGATGGCAGAGTGCAAAAGAAGACATCGAACTGGAAAGAAGTTCAGCAAGAGGAAACAGGTTAGGCGGGATGACAAAAGAAGGCATTGGGAGGGGATTGTGATCAAGTCACATCATCTTTATGTATGAAAATTGTCAATGAAACATTATTTCCTTTATTAACCAACAAAATACTATGTTGAAAAAATGTTTTAATTTAAATATTTTATTATTTATTTATTTGAAAGTGAGATTGAGAAAGGGAGAGAGAGAGAGAGAGAGAGAGAGAGAGAGAGAGAGAGAGAGAGAGAGAAATGGGTGCTCTAGAGGCTCTAGCCACTGCAAAATAACTCCAGACACATGCAGCACCAATTTCTGATCTGGTTTGACATGGGTAATGGGGTACCAAACCTGGGTCTTTAGACTTTAGACAGCATTTTTTTTTATTGTCCATAATGAATTACAGTATTTAGTGGGCAAACAATGAGTTGTTATCCCCAATTCCCCAATGCCCTCCCCTCCCCAATCCTCTGGATAACCTCCTCCATGGGTCATCTGGCGGAAAGATTGTGAGAGCCGTGGTAGGGGAGATTATCCAGAGGCATGGCCAGGAGAACCTGGCTAAATACTAGGCTATCCATGGTCCCCTGTCACAAGGACTGATCTAGACAGCATTTTTAATAGAGGCTGGGTAGATGGCTCAGTGATTAAAGTCACTTGCTTGCAAAGCCGGCTGGTCTAATGTTCAATTTCCAAGGTGACCAGATACAAAGTGATGCGAATGTCAGGCATGTGTTTGCAGAGGCTGGAGGCTCTGATGCTCTCCCACAAACACACAAATGTGCAAAGAAAGAGACAAACAAATAGTGTCTATTAGGCTCTCAGCAGGCACAGCCTTGGCATCTGTATTGAAGATCTTCCCATTCACACCAGCCCTACAAAACCAGAAGACCCGAGGGAGAAGAAGACAGGTGCACCTGGACCTTCAAGAACACCTCCAGACAGCAGCCGTCAACCATCAGCCAGAAGTCTCCCTCCACAGCAGTGAGACCAGCTGCTCACCAAAGAGGTAGCCACCTTCTCAGCTCAGTGTAGGTGGCGCAGTGAACTCACCTCCAAAGGTACATGCTCCTCTCACCTTTGCTCAGAGAAGTTTCTCTCTGCAGATGGTGGTGACTACTGGAGAAACTCAAAATTCATCAAAGTGCTGGAAGAAGCGAATGTTGAATGCTCAGCACTGAATGAGACATCTCTATGGTACCCATCAAGTCTCAGGGGACATTTCAGAAGAGGGTTAGAAATCATTGAAGAGCCAGAAGATGAAGATGGGGAGGAATGATTTTCTTAATATTT
This sequence comes from Zapus hudsonius, assembly GCA_004024765.1. Classification (NCBI taxonomy): domain Eukaryota; kingdom Metazoa; phylum Chordata; class Mammalia; order Rodentia; family Dipodidae; genus Zapus; species Zapus hudsonius. The sequence goes on from PVHP010002312.1 coordinate 72,481, forward strand.
TATTATGTATTTGAATGATGAGAGAGAGAGAGAGAGAGAGAAAGAGAGAGAGAGAGAGAGAGAGAGAGAGAGACTATAGGTGTGCCAGGGACACCACCTACTGCTGCAAACACTCCAGATGCATATGCTACTTTGTGCATTCAGCTTTATGTAGGGACTAGGGAATCGAACACAGGCTGCCAGGTTTTATACGGCTACTTCTAGTTTTTGGCACAAAGTACCTGAACAAAAGCAGCTGATGGGAGGAAAGTTGCTTATTTTGGCTTGCAATATCTTAAGCCAAAATGGGAAGCTCCATGATGGCAGGGAAAGCTGGACATCACCTCTGCTACAGCAGGTGGAAAACTGCAGTAGGAAAGTGAGCTGAATGCTAGCAGAGAGGAGCAGGGAAGCCGAATATAACAACCCTAACCCACCTCCAACAACACACCTCCTCCAGCAAGGCTCCACCTCCCAAAGGGCCACCATCTAGGGCTCAAGCATTCAAGACAATGAGTTTATGGGGGACACCTGATTCAAAGCACCACACTTCTTTAACCACTGAGCCATCTCTGCAGCCCAGAGGAATGCTTTTGAACAGTCTTCTGGACATGAGGTCTTTTTATTTACATTTTCTCAGGGCTGAATTTTAACTTTGAGGTTGTGGGTGGAATATGCAACATGGTGACTATAGCTCATGAAACATGGTACAGACTTGAAATGTACTGTTTTATTCACTTATTTTTAAGATAAGATCTCATGTGTCCCCGGCTCACCTCAAACTAGCTATAAAATAGAACATGACCTTGAAGGTTCTGCCTCCATCTCCTGGGTGCTGAGATTACAGGAGTGTGTCATCAAGCCTAGTTTATATGGTGCTGGAGATCAAATCGGGGGAGTCATGCATACTAGACAAGGGCTATAACAACTGAGGAAGTTACATTCCCCAGCCTGAAATGCACTATTTAAAATGGATCTTAAATGTTCTCAACATGGAGAACATGCAGGGGGAGATGGGAGGGGACAAACCGAGATGATGAATGTGTTAACAAACTTGATTGTGGTAAACATTTTTCACAAGATCTATGGATACAAAATCATCACATTGCACACTTTAAACATTTACAATTTTATTTGTTAAATATTGCTCAATAAAGCTCGGGAATAAAATAATAGGAAAACTTTCAGAACAGCAAACTTTCAGTATTCTGCTCTATATACAGGCTGTGACGATTAGTCTTGACTGTCAACTTGATGGGGTTTGAAAGAAGCGAGAAGACAAGCTCTGGGCTGGTCTGTGAGGCCATTTCCACAGAGGATTAACTAAGGAGAGAATGATCCCATGGGTTAGGGGCTGAGCTTGAATAAAAAGGAGCAAGTGAGCCGAGCATAGGTATTCATCTCTACTTCTTGACTGAGATGCAGGTGACGAGCTGCTTCATGTTCCTGTTGCCATGTGTCCCCAGCCAGGATGACCAAGCCATGAGACACAATTTAACCCTTCCTTCCTTAGGTTGCTTTGTCAGGTATTATATCACAGCAATGAGAAAAGTGACTGATACATAGATCCTTGTGTTGGTTTGAATGTATGGCCCCATACATTGAGGTGTAACTTGAACCCCTAGCAGGCAAGATACCTGCTACATGTCACACACAGGGGGAGAAGGGTGGATGGATATGAGTCCAGCCCTACTAGGTGTGTGCAGAGAGCAGTTGGAGCCCTGGCTGTTTTTTTTTTTTTTTTTTTTTTTTGGTGTTGCTGGTGTTGGCATTTTCTGGCTGTTTGGTGATGTCTCTCTGCTTGGATCCATGGAAATAAGCCAGTTTCTTCCAACATTGATGGTGTTCCCTGGGATTTTTAAGACTGCAATAAACCCTTCAGCTATTTCTGATTGGGTGTTTGTCCAGCAATGAGACACTGAGTGTAACAATCCTTAACATATAAAGGCTGATTCACTTCTCTTTCATAGCCTTCCTAGTTGAATCTACTGTGACTCACAGAATCAGGGGTGGGGGTGGAAATCAGGGGCTCCTGTAAGCTAAGCATGTGCTCTGCTACCAATACTACTGCACGTGCTGAGCGGCACCAGACATCCACGGATCACAATGTCGCCGCATGGACCCGTGTAGGCAGTCTGCGGAGAACAGTCAGAGATAAACACGTACTATATCGGGAAGCAGCTGAAGCTGTAATGAAAACTGCAGGAGCCCGTGGCCTTCCCAAGTGTTTGTCACTAGGCATTTAGGATGCTCCCTCCCTCAGAGCAGCGCTCACAAAGAGAAACAAAACAGCCAGTCTCTCCTCATAAGTGATCAGCTGCAGAGACTGAAAACCTTGCAGTCTATGGACAGGGCACCAGAGAATAGCTGAGGTATACTGCAAGTCTTTCTGTGATCTCCTCAGCTACGCTGAGCTTCCAGAATCATCTCCACAGCTGAAGGGGACTGTTTCTAACAGAATGCAGTGCTCGGAATAGAGGAGTCAGACATTCAGTTCTGGATGTTCACTTTGCAAAACTGCAATTTAATATTTCCATGTCAGTCATTAATCAGCACATGAGGGACTGATGAATTTCTTTACTCATCATTTATATCATATAGTTTGATTTATTTAATGTGCAAGTAGAGAGACAGAGATAGAGACAGAGAGAATGGGTGTGTCAGGGCCTCCAGCTGCTGTAAGGAAGCTGCAGATGCAAGTACCTCTTTGTGTATCTGGCTTTACGTGGGCACTGGGGACTTCAACCTTGGTCGTTAGGCTTTGCAGGAAAGCACCTTGACCACTGAGCAATCTCTCCAGCCCTAGGGCTCACTGGCCAATTGTCATGATTTTATAG
>PVHP010002312.1:75396-91689 GCA_004024765.1 Zapus hudsonius
ATATATATATATATATATATATATATATATATATATATATATATATATATATATATATATATATAATTAAACAACCTCTTAGGAAAATATTGATCAGAATTCACGTAGGTCCAGAGAAATGGCTCAGTGGATAAAACATTCACCACTCAAACCCGACTGAGTTCAGAACCCTAGATCACACACACACACACACACACACACACACACACACACACACAAACAGAAGCTGGGGTGAGTTTCTGAAACCCCTGCATACTGATGATGAGGTGGGAAGTGAGAAAGAAAAATTTCCCAGAATCCCCTGGTGACTAGCACAGCTAAGAACAGCAGCAAAGTGAGATCCAGAGTGACCCTCCCTGCTTCAAAGAGGTGGAAACGAGAGAACCCATCTCAAAGTGGTCCATGCCATGGCATTCACGTGCCAATAATATCTCTCTATCTCTCACAATCTCTCTCTCTCTCTCTCTCTCTCTCTCTCTCACACACACACACACACACACACACTTAAACAGACGTGTAACTTCCCTCACATATTGCCATAAACCACTTTGAGCTCCACGACAAACGATTTTTAGTGGCATTTCTTGTGTGGTATTAAAAATCCATCCTACTTCTCATTTTTGAAAGGAAACTTTAGAGGAATAAAAATTAATTTTGGATATGACCTTTCATTTAGATAAGCCAAGATTTTTTTCTCTTTTTGGTATTTTAGCCAAATAGAATTCTTAGAAATGAAAAAAAAAATCACAACACGCATATTCCTAGAGCAGACTAGCCTTTCAGAACTGAAAATGTTACATCCACCCTTTAATGTTATCCAGTCCTGACTTTTTAAATTCCCTTACAAAACACCACAGTGTCCACAGTGCTGCCAGCACCGATGTATCATTAATTTGGATTTCTGACTTGGACGATATGATTATGCAGCTAAAAAATGCAATTTTAGGAACGTCACAAAAATAGAAGCAGAAGTGGTTCTATTGGTTGTTAAAATGTTCTAAGTTCACAGCTTTACAGGGTTGCTTCATTTAAATGCTAAGAGGCTAAATCTAACCATTTTTCATTAAATTATTTATCCAGAAACATCTACTTTTTATGATTTTTGTGAGATAGTCATTAGAACTGAGCTTATCCAGGATACCTTCAATCTCGTATCTTGAAGGATTCTTTGTGCGTATCTTCTTACTTTCCATATGCAGCCAATAAGCTAGTGGGTGTGCAGGCTTAATGCTTGGAAAACAGGATTTGAAATAAGCCACTTTCTGTCTTTGCCAGCCATCCACTGAGACAGCTGCGTAAAACAAAGAACCTCACACAAGTGATGATAGCAAAGGAGGAGGGGGCATTTCTCCTGGGCCTCAGTGAATAATAGGAGTTCGCTGGGTAGTACCGAGACAGAATGACACACAGAAAAATCCCCGTGAAGAAATGCACAGTTATTAATTATATTGTATAGAAAGGAAAAAAATGTGTGTGAAGAGATGAAGATATGATCACAAAGGAGATAAGCTTTCAGAGGTAAATTAATAATGGATTCCTGGCAATCTTGACTGGCATGCAATGAAATTCCTATTTTGCCTTTGAGGAAGTAGAAAGCTAACAAAGTCCTTTAGATTTTTCTTTTAGCCTCCCTCATATTCATTCACCATCAGGGAAAACATCAGAAGACTAATATTTTTTTAAATAAGTACAAATTACACTAATAAAAATGGCCTTATTTTTATTTTATATACATACTACTTCTCTTGGTTGGCAGGCAAGGAATTTTTGCCACTGCTCTGTAATCACTGCATCCACAGCCTTTTGCTGTATGGACTCTATACGCAACATTAAAATAACAGATAGTTTTTCTTACTTCCCCATGTTGCCAAAGGTTCTTAAGTATGCAGCATTTAAACCAGACCCTTTCTTTAAGATAATTCTCAAAATAGTGAGATGAATGGAATTCAGGAAGACCCCAAGGTAAGAATAGGCCTTTGGGGGCTGGGAATGTGGCTCAGTTGGCAGTGTCTGTCTAGCATACACAAAGGCCTGGGTTCAATTCCCACACCTACTGTGGCAGGTGTGTTGGTGCACATACGTAATCCCAGAATTCTGGAGGTGGAGGCAAGAGGCTCAGAAGTTCAAGGTCAGCCTTGGCTATGTTGAGAGTTTAAGGCCAGCCTGGAATATAAATGAACCTATTTCAAAAGAAAGAAAGAAAGAAAGAAAGAAAGAAAGAAAGAAAGAAAGAAAGAAAGAAAGAAAGAAAGAAAGAAAGAAAGAAAGAAAGAAAGAAAGAGAGAGAGAGAAAGAAGAAAGAAAGAAAAGAAAAGAAAAGAAAAGAAAAGAAAAGAAAAGAAAGAAACAAGGGTTAGAGAAATGGCTCAGCAGTTAAGACACTTGCCTGAAAAGCCTAATAATCTGGGTTCAATTCCCCAGTACCCATGTAAAATCAGATGCACAAAATGGTGCATGCATCTGGCGTTTTTTTTTTTTTTTTTTTTTTTTTTTTGCAGTGGGTGGAGGCCCTGGTGTGCCCATTCTCTCTGTCTCTCTCTCTGTCTCTCTCTCTCTGTCTCTCTCTCTCTCTCTGTGTGTGTCTCTCTTTCTTCTTGCAAATAAATAAATGAAAAATAAATACACAGAATTCATATAAAATATGTAATACACACGTGGCTATATTTTGTAAGTTACTACAGAAGCCCAGGACACAGGGGCCCCAGCACCTGAAGGACAAGGGCCGGAGAATGGAGACTATAAAGCATCCACGACGCCACACAGTGTAGTGACCGATCATAGGAAGAGGAAGTGCACAGCAGCAAGGAGCAAGTCACCATCCGGCTTCTTAAGACAAGGAACCCATGGAGGCAGACTGGAGGACCTCAACTTTAGGGTCAGTCTCCAGGACAAGGGATGTATGGGGCCTCTGACTGAAGCCATCAGGGAGGGAGGCAGAAGTAACTGAGTTTGGAATCAGCAGGGGTAGAAATGTCAGTCACCAGTGCAGAGTGGTGATTCACCCTCCCTCCACCCCTGCCCTCCTCCTCTTCTTTATATAGAGTAAGGCTGTCCCCAGGGAGAGCATGCGCAGTAACTCTGAGGTGTGGCTTCCCCTTTTCACTCTACACTGTGCACACATGTGGCTGGCTGGTGCATTAAAAAAGAGCATATATATATATATATTTGTGTGTGTGTGTGTGTGTGTGTGTGTATTTTGATGCAGAGAAAACACCTCAAAGCTCTCAGATTGTCACTAAGGAAGACACAGCTTCTCTGAAAGGCTCCTGCAATTAGGAACTTTGATGGTCATCGGTAAAAGAGCCAGTTCTAAGCATTTAATAGAGGGAATTTTGGATCAATCTCTAAAGAACATTGGCTTTGGTACACAAGGAACCAACCTCTCCAAAGTTACAGCGCTTCTAGAACTTTCTAAGGATGGATGGCAATGAAGACAGCAAATGGACTTACTTTTTTTTTTTTTTTTTTGAGACAGGGTATTACAATGTATCCCAGGCTGACTGCAAACTCATGGCAATCCTCCTGCCTTAACCTCCCAGGCCTGATTGAACTGGCACTTTTGACCTTCTTACTTCCTTCTTCCCAAAGCTTAAGATTTAACTGCTGGCTGGGAATCCTGCCACCTTCAAGGGTACATTGAAGCAACCCACACAAGGAGCAACTTCTAACTGGACATGTGCTCTTCTGGTAGGACCCATTTTTCTCTATCCCTCCTTACAAGGACATATGACTAGAAGGAAATACTCCATGCATCACTAAAGACCTCCACATCAGATGTGAGCAGAGTGTGGTGGCATATGCCTGCAGTTCTGCACTCAGGAAGCAGAGGCTGAAAGTTCGCTACAAATTCGAGACCAGCATAGTCGACATAGGAAGTTCTAGGCCAGCCAGGGCTATCTAGTGAGATTTTGTTTCACAAGAAAAAAAAGCAGAGATACTATAACATCTGATACTACAGTCAAATCCTACACTGTTAATTTTCTTTAATTTTTAAAAAATATTTTTATTTATTTATTTAAGACAGAGACAGAGGCAGAGAAAGGCGGTGTGGGGGCAGAGAATATGGGCATGCCAGGGCCTCCTGCCATTGAAAATGGATACAAAATGCATATGCCACTTTAGGTATCTGGCTTTAACAAGAGTGCTGGGAAACTGAACTCAGGTAGGTCATCAGGCTTTGCAAGCAAGTGCCTTTAACTGCTGAGACACCTCTCCAGCCTAATTTTCCTTAATTTTGTCATTGGTTATTCCTTCACCCCAGAGCCTTTTAACAAATGCTCAAAGAATTCACACAAATGACTGTGTATTTCTGCCTCTCTCATGCATTACAAACCAGGCTCTGCCCCCTCCACAGAACAAACCTAGCCAGGCCTCCATGAAGTACAGAGAAAGGCTCTTTTGCCCTTGGCATTGCTAGAGAAACACATGTTTGTTTCCCCTAACTTAGCCGCGGCTAAGAGAAGAATCCAGGCTGGGGTGTCTTTCTGCTTTCATTCATTTTATTGAATGGAAGCCTTGGGTGTAGCTCAGTGGTAGAGCAGGTGCTTAGGCTGCCTAGGCCCTGTTTCCATCCCCAGCACCAAAAGATGTAATGGACACCTAGAAAGAGATGTTTCCCCAACATTGTTCTTTCATGTATCTTCTCAAATGAATTCATGATCAGCATGACTTCTCCAGGTAAAGCTGTGACTAAGTAATAGTTGGCAGAAAAACAACGATTGCATAACATCTTTTTGAGACATGGTCTCACTCTGTAGCCAAAGCTAGCCTAGAATCCACCATCCTTCTGTCTCAGCCTTCTGAGTGCTGAGATTACAGGAATGCAAAAAAAAAAAAAAGAATGCATTTGGTAGTTGTGATGTTGTGAAATATATATATATATATATATATATATATAATTTGGTCTTTGTTCTCATTTCCTGGTACATGATTTTTAAACCCTTGGAACCTTCAAAGTGATAAATATCCTTTGAGATGAGGTGACAGGGAACAGTCTGGCCCCCTAGCTTCAGGATGGGAGAAGCTCGCTAGAAAGACCAAGGTAGGATTTGAGGTGTAGGGCATTTAGCTCACCCCCACACACACACCTCAGGGAAAAGGGGCTGTTGTCAGTGATTTCCTATCTACGCCTACTAGACTTTCCATCAAAACCTCCTAGAATAAATTCACAGAGTTTTGGGGGAGCTGAACAAAATGGAAGCTGCTGAGGGTGGCCTGCCAAACAGCATAGTGATCCTGCACCCTTTCTTTGCAGCCTCACTGCATGCATATCTCCTCTTGGGTGTCCATCTACATCCTTTCAATACCACTGAAAAACCCTATTATTATCCAACAGTAATACACCAGTAATATATCATACCAGTAAACAAAGAGTTTCCCTGAATTCTGTGTCTAAATTAATTCATTCTACTAAATTCCTTCAAATTCAAAATTTAGACTTAGAACCCCAATCAATATATCTGGTTTGTCACAGGCACAGGTGAAACAATCTTGAATTTGTAACTAACTAGCATAGGAAGGGGAAGACACCAGCCAGCACTGTGGGACTGAGCCTTCAACTTCTGGAATCTGACACTGACAGAAGGTCCGCTTTGCTTGGTATGCATGTTCCCAGATGTGCTCTGCGCTATGATGGACAGCGGGAGAACCTCAGTTCACTTTCCTCACTAGGCATTCAGCAGTGGTTATGTGTCCTGATGGCTCCACGTGTACTTTATAAACTGGCAAAGCTACTGTGAGTTCTGTTTGTTTCCAACTTGAACTGTCAGATCCACTTACTGATAAGACCACTTGGGAGATTCACCAGACCCCCCCAAAAAAAACCCCAGCAAGTCTCTCTGGAATCACCCAAGGCCAGGATGAGAGCTCCAAGGCTTCCTGATAGGGGTGCAGCAGCAGGAGGTGGGAAGGAGGGGTCAAATGTCACAGGAGCAGTCTATTAACATCAGATTCAATTCCTGGGTCAAGGGCCTTATCAACTACCACCACATTGGGTGCTGGGAGGTGTCTCCTGAGGCTTAACTTTATTCCCTTCAGCAGGAGCACCAATCTTCTGCCACCAAAACTGACAATCGGAGAGTTCCATGGCTGAAAGAAATGCCACTCGGAGTAAACTGCCAAGAACAGCCAGTGTGGCTTTGGGAGCCAAGGACAGGGCGACAATTTTGCCACTTCCTTGGATTTTTCTCCCTATCTATGGCTCTAGTCCAGTTTCCTGTAGCCCGTGGCTGATGTCCTCACATCATCAGGCAGGCACTCCTACCATTACAAGGATCAGACAGGAGTTGAGGAGAAAGAGACATGAAAAGTTGTCCCCAAGAACCTTTGACCCAGGAAGGGAAATGCTTTATGCATTTAGACAAAAGGGATTTCTACTCATTTTACTGTGTGCATGTACATGTGTGGCGTTTGTACACATGCGCCTATGTTCATATGTGGGTGTGGGTGTGGGTGCAGGTATATGTGTGGGTGTGAGTGGGTGTGTACATGCATCTGGGAGGTCAGGGGTCAATGTTGGATGTCTTCCTCCATCTCTCTCCAGTTTATTGTTTTGAGATAGGGTTTCTCACTGAACTTGGAGCTTGGTGATTCTTCTAAACAAGATAGCCAGCAAGTCCTGGGGATCCTGCTGTCTCTGCCTCCCCCAAGCTGGCATTCGAGACACAGACTGCCACATTCAGCTGGGGATCAGAACTCACGTGACCATGTCTGAGTGGCAAACGCTTTACCAAGGGAGCATCTCCCCAGCCCAAAACTGGGTTTCTGAGAGTTCAGAGACCAGAAACAATACTGACTGACCCTCCCCCAGAGGCGAGGCAGTCCAAGAGTGGGTGCACTCTAGAGGTTTCACACTGCTTAAATCACCAAGCAAGTATTTCCTGGGTACCAACCATGTGCTCAGTCCTGAACCCTCTGCTGTGGGGGAAGAGGCGCGGAGGAAGAGGCAGAATTTGTCTCAGAGAGTGGTTTGCAAATCTCAATATGAACTGAATTAGCTGGCCTGAGCTCCCCTCCCCCTCCCCATCCCCAGATCAAGCCTGGTGCTCTGAGCTTGCAGCTTAAATCAGAGCATGAGGCTGACCAGGGTGCAAGAGGTCCTGGGATAGACCACCATGGAGAAACAGCTCTGTGATGCTGTGTTGAAGTTCCTGTGTTGAAGCATTGTATATTCCGGGTGGGATGAGGGTAGTAAACACACCAGAAGCTTCTACCTGTCATAGAGATGGTCATTATGAGGAACCACTTAGGGACCAGGGAGATGACTCAGCCAGTAAAGTGCTTGCCTTGCAAGCATAAGGGCCTGACTTCGATCTCCGAAATCCATGTAAAATGAACCTGACATGGTGGCGAATGCCTCTGATACCAGCACTGGGGAGGCAGACACAGGAGGATTCCTGGGCTCACTAGCTATGTAGCCTAATTGGTGAGCTCAACAACATGAATCGTGTCAGAAGAAGGACCCTTGGGGTTATCTTCTGGCCTCTGTAAGCATGTATACACATATACACACACAAAAGAGGGATCACTTAGTATAATTTTGAGGTCTCACGGAAGACTGAGAACTGGGCTTCCTTGGATATAGGGAACCCCAGCAGATGCCCTGAACAGATCGTGTGACTCACCATGAAAATCACCCATAGCACACAGTGTACATGGAGATGAGGACATGGGTTCAAGATCCCCATCACACAGGTAGGACACTCTCCAGGAGTGTCGTAAAACTGCATTTCCACATAACGCTGTGCCTGCAGAAGCTTCACTCTGCCGCATTCATGTGGTTTCCTGAACTTCATAATTTAACATTTGTAAGAGAGAAAAAATGCTGTTATGAAACCCAAATAATGTACCACTCTGAGGCAGACAGCCAGCTGCTAACACGAGTGACATCTGAGCATCATTTAAAGCGTTGTCACAGCTCGGCTTTGGGAAAGAGATGTTGGTAAAAAAGAAAAATAATAAATTTTGTTCAGTGTAAAAGTTTGGAGCCCTGTGGGGAGGAAGGGCTGGCAGATAATCAGTGAGTGACACAGTGACAGCCAGCTAGGTCCTCTATGGAAAATCAAAAGGGCTTGGCTTCCAAAGAAGCCTGTCTTGCTTATTTGAATATTACATTCTTAAAAGACACCGTTACATTTTCTTAATGCTGCAATGGAATAAATTATTAGCATAGATTCTGAAAGCCCAGCTTCACTAAAGGACTGGCTCTCAAGATGGGTGCTGGCAGAGGAAAGAATGCCCCAGGATATGGGCCCTTTCTTTCTCCACGGGAGCTGGCCCAGTGAACCCCTCCGTAAAGGATGGCCTGCCTCAGGCACACAGTACATTCTGCTGGACAATAACTAAAGGTTATAATTGTTTAATTGATATCAGTAGAGGTCACTGAATTTTAAATTTGCAAGAGACTGGGATGTTGATCATTGGGACACACGCGTTTTTACAGATGAGTCATTGTAAGGGGTGAGATCTCCAAGGTTATCACAATAGGTGGGCTTGCATTTAAGAAGTCAGTTTCTAAGAGACACCATGGATGAAGTTGAGGACAAAGATGTGCAGTGTGTTTAATTTGCAATTCTGAGACCAAGATGCCATTCAGGAAACCAAAATACAGCAAGAGAAAGTCCTAGTGCTCTGCAATAGAGCAGGGTCACTGTACTACCCAGTACAGTAGTCCATTATCTACTCTACCTTGAACTAAAAAGAGAGATGATTCCCACCACAGATAATGGATCAAAGTGACACTATTCAGATCTTCACATACTATACCATCATCAAATGACCACATTGTATCCAGTTTGTTTGTTTTTTTAAAAAAAGTTGTTCGGGGCTGGGGGAATGGTTCAGCTGATGAAAGTGTGTTCTGTGAAAGCATAAGTAGCTTAGTTTAAGCTCCAGAACCCACATAAGTACCAGGCATGGTGGCAGATGCCCATAAACCCAGCACAGAGGAAGCAGAGACAGTAGGACCCCGGAGGCACACTGGCCAGCCAGTCTACCCTAACTGGCCAGCTTCAGGCCAATGAGAGAGGCTGTCTCCAAAGAGGTAGATGGAGTTCCTGAGGATGATGTCTGATGTTATCCTCTGCACAGACACGTGCAGGCACATGAAGATGCATATGTATATTCATACACATTAGAAAACAAAATTATTCAATAAGCATTTATTGACCAGACCTGGAAACACCCAGTGACTTCAGAGGATCGTCAGGTGGCTCCTTCTGTGTGAAGGATGGACTGTCTATGCCTTCAGCTAAAATGGAACATATGGATGACAGAGCTTATGCACTGTTTGTTTCTGTTTCTATAAGCTGTTGGGACATTTGTGTTTTTGTTGTTAATGTTAGTTTTTCAATTTTTTTTTGATTTTTTGTTTTGCTTTGCTTTTCCTCACCACAAATGCATCATTGTTAGGTCTTAAAATCCTGTAATTTCAGAAATGAACATACCAAGTCCATTTGATTGCTTTCTTGGCTCCTTGTCATTAAAACATTTCCCAAAACATTCTGTTGCTTGAGCTATAGAAAAAAAATCGCCATACATCTTATTCAATAAGACATTCTGGCACACTAAATAAATATTGCCACATGAAATTTAAAACAACTAAATGCCAACTTTATCGCATAACTTACCAGAATCCATGGGTGTCACCAGCTCACTAGCAGAGGCTGGGGTCCTCTCTGTCTTGGTCATGATCTCTGCAAGAACACTCCTTCAAAGAGACATGGTCACAGGCTCGGCGTGCTGCAGAGAAACAGGACAAGGCTTCAAGTCAGAAAGAGAAATGCCATCTGAAGCAGTGAGAGGCTCTGCAGGGGAAGTCCCTGGCTTCCTCACATGTCAATCTTATAACCTCAAAAGAGCATGTTAGTTACCCAGTGAAGATATCACACATCTTATCAACATGGTGACCTAAAACAATAGAGAACAGAGAGAGAGAGAGAGAGAGAGAGAGAGAGAGAGAGAGAGAGAGTCCACAATTAAAATAAGCATATGTCCCAGTAGAAATGTGCTTGCACAATTTGCATTTTACCAAATGCATAAGGGAAGTAGAGGACTCATTAGGCCTGGATGATTAAAGACTCTGGCTTCCAAGTGTCAAGAATAGACAGTGGAGAGAGCTTGCTTCAAAAAAAAATTCTTTACATTCTCATCATTCATCTTCTCACTCCCATGAAAGACTCAGATTGCCAGGAGTGGGAGAACATGCCTGGAATCCCAGGACTCGGATTGGCTACATAGCCTATGCTGTGAGACCCTGTCTGAGAGAGAGAGAGCGAGGGAAATAAACAGGGTGTGGGGGAGAGACAGAAAAAGAGGGAAAGAGAGAGGTTGGGACCGATGTAGCAAATATTTTTTTCTCAATACAGAGCTATTAGGAAAACACAAAAATAAAACAAAAAAAGGCAATGCATGTAAGAGAGGGGAAGTTTCCATTTGGTGTTACAAATAGGTAATTGATGGGTTTCCCCAGTTTGCCTCTAGACAAACTTTATGCACCCCTTCTCCTCCCAGGATGGAAGGCCATAGTTACATTGCACGCAGGCCATGAAATGAATATCAAGATAGGCCTGCCTTGTCACCCCCACTGGGAGCATCTGATGAAGCAGGCTGGTGACAAGGTCATTGTGGAAAGCCTTCAAGGCTCCTTCATCCCAGGCTGTGGTTGGAGTTTCTTCTGATGCTTGGTCACACCCACCCTACTTTTTTGGTTGTTGTTGTTTGGTTGGTTTGGTTTTTTTCACAATGGCCTTTTGAGAGCTTGGAAACAGGCTTCAAAAGACATCTGCATCCTTTTATAGTGTTTTCTAAGCTTTTCCCTATTTATTCTGAAAGCCCATTGGAAGATGGTCGCCCAGTTCTGAGGATGGTGGCCACATTAAACCGTAACTCTGAGTATCTCCTGAAGATGATGGGTAGAAAGAGATACTGAAAATGAATGGGGGTGGGGAGAAAAAAAGGAAAGAAGAAAAGGAGGATTTCAAAGACCCCCTGTTTATTTTGACTGGGGCTTGAATAAAAGCATGTCTCTGCAAGAGAAAGGAGCACCTAGAGCCCAGGCCTCTGTCCCCTCATGAAAGGACACTTGACTTGTCTCATAGATGCACTGACTTATAACCTCATCTTGTCTCTTGTAAGATGACCACAGGAACAGCAAAGAGGAAATTGGACTTTCCCCAACCCATTAGCAAAACTATGAATAAATCGATTTTTCTTTACCACTTTCTATTTCATTTCTCTAGAACACAGGGAAACTGAGGCAGTAATTATGAACCTAAATGTCCAGTAACAACACTTATAATTCTAGACTCTCTACAAATATCTTATGGTCCTGGAGTGATCACTAAGCCAAACTTGCTAGTCGGGTCACTGTGCAGACAACTAGCTCTTTCAAAGACTTCCTAAGATCATCCTGTATGGAAAAGTCAACATTTTCTCAAAAGACTTTTTGGGAGATGTGTAACTGTGATTAAATCCATGTAGACACTTCAAACTGTGGAGAAGCAGAAAGTGTGTGTGTCTTGGTTCCTGTTGAAACCAATGAGCTGGGGTCCATGCCATGGAACACTCAGTCTAGCCAGAAGAGTAACTGACAAAAAGGCAATGTCTTTTTTATTTTCTGGATGCTATGGATACTCAGAGAAAGTGAGGTTGGAAGGATTTTACGGGTTTTCTGAGTGGTTTTTATGAGCCACAAGTCAGCTTCCACTCCAATGTATAAGGGTAGCTTGGTGATCCGGGGATGTGGGGAGCTAAGGAGGTCTCTAAGCCAGGCTACTGGGGAGATGACTCTGGCCCTGTCACTGCACGCTCCAGGCTGCCATTAATCTCTTTCTCTTCCTGAGCTTCTCTTAGCTATTACCAACTTTATACCTTTTTATTCTAGAACGGGAAGAGGTCTTGGTCATCTAATTTAGCTTCTGCAAATGAACCTGCCGGCCTGGGGAAGGCCACATACCTCTTAAAGGAACAGAACAAATTAATGAGTATTTTAACTAGATCCTGGGTTGAACTGAGATGAATCACTTATGCTGACTCATTCATTTGTTTTATTTTATTTTATCTTATTTTGAGACACAGGCTTGCTTTGTAGCCAGGATGGTCTTGGGCTCCCTATGTAGCCTCGTCTACTTCTTGAGGACTGCAGGCATGGATCACCATTCTTGGTTCCCCTTTGGATTTTTATTTTATGTGCATGTGTGCGTGTGTGTATGTGTGCGTGCACGTGCCCAAGCTCATATGTGTGTGGACACACCGTGGGAGTGCATGTGCATGTGTGTATGTTCATGTAGACTCAGAGGACAAGCTCAGGTGTCATCCTTAGGAACATCATCTCTCTCTTTTTGAGACAGCTTCTCTCATTGGCTTGGACCTCACCAATTAGGCTAGATGAGCTGGCCAGCATGCCACAGAGATCTTCTTATTGCTTCCTCTCCAGTTCTAAAATTACCAACAGCACCACCAGGCCTAGCATTTTATAGACACTGAAGCCGGTTCCTCACACTTGCAAGGCAAGCTCCGACCCACTGATCCAGCTCCCCAGCTCCCTCTGGTTTTCCCTTGGTGTCTATATAGATTCACGCAGCATGTGCATCCACCTCAATCAACAGGGTCTCTTGCTTAAACCTAGAGTTCAGCCTACTAGGCTAGCTAGCCACTTGCCCTGGGGATTCCCTGTTTCACCCTCCCAAATTCTGGGATTACAGATTGTGTGCCATGCCCACCAGCATTTACATGGGTTTTGGGGGTCCAAACACAAGTCTTTATGTTTGTATAGTAAGTGCTTTTTCTGACTGAGCCATCTCCCCATCCCCAGCCACTTAAACTTTTAATGGACATTAAAATCATTAAATATAATGTGATGTGATTTTAAAATCAAAAAGCTCACCAGTGGCCCAACACTTCCACACAGAGCCTTCCTTTTGTGTTGTTTTGCCCTAAAGAAAGGTATAATTTGCAGATTGTATTCTTGTCACCAGTCATGAAGTAAGATCTATCTCGGAGGAGCAGAACGACTCTATGGACACCACACAGCCTTTTCTGGCTGCCAATGCCCAGTGCCCGGAGAAGAAGGGGAGGGAAACAGAGAGCATATACTCGCTCATCCAAACAAAAGGAGCTTCCATTTTTACTTATCTCTGTAAATGTGGGTAGGTTTGTCAGTGTGGAGTTGGAAGTGATTCATCCTGTGATTTGTAGCTGAGCAGTACACACTGAAAGAGGCATGGGACAATTCTTGTCAAAAACAAACCACTGGCCAGGCATGGGGACACACACCTGTAATCTCAGTGATCACTTGAGAGGTTAAGGCAGGCGAATTGCTACAACTTTCAAGTCTTCCTCAGCTACACAGCACTGGGTTCACCAGAGCCTCATAGCAAAACCTTGCCTCAAAAGCCAAAAGGGAAGAATCAAAATTAAACAAAAGGAAAGCCACTAAAAATTCTACATGTCTTTTTAAGCCAGTGCTAGGATGTAGCTCAGTGGTGGCATGTATAAATTATAGCAAGTGGGAGCCCCTGGGTTTTATCCCAGCACAGTATCCTCAAGGGGAGAGAAAAGTTGCACAGGGCTGGGGATATGGTGCAGTGATGAAAGGCCCTGGCTCTGTTAGCCTGCCTTCTAGAACTCAGATCCCAAGCGTCTGCATGAAGCTGTGTGAGCATGTGTGCGTAATCCCATCACACCCAGGGCAATGGGAGGCACAGAGAGGAGCATCGCAAAGCTCACGGGACAGCTTCTCAGTGACAACTAGACGAGACCCTATCTCAAGCTAGGTGGAAAGTACCAACATGCCAAAGTTGTCCTCTGGCCTCCATACGTGTTGGAGTATATACCACACACACACACACACACACACACACACACACACACACACACACACACACAGTGGTGTATTTTATTTTGTAGAGATGCTAGGCAAGTCCCTGCCCAGTGTGATGGATTTGAAAAGCAAGGGGTCTTCTACTGAACTACTTTCCCTGCCCCAAGTAAAGGAAATCCAATATGCTTCCCCTCTTCAGCAAACCCTTCACCAATGTTGCTGATAGCTAACAAAGCTATCTGGAGTTCAATCGTCTGAACCACCTGTCATTGACTGTCTCCTGAAGTTATCATGGATACAATGAAAAGGACTGGGGATGCGGCTCCCTTGGTAGAGGGCTTGCATGCATGAAGCCGTGGGGTCAACCCCTAGTGTCACATAGACTGAGCATAATGATCCAAGCACTCGGGAGGTGGATGCAGGAGGATCAGAAGTTTAAGATCATTCTCCATTACACAGTGAGCTCAAGGCCAGGCTAGGATCCATGAGACCATGTCTCATGACAAACAAGAAAATAATCAGAAGGCCAGAGTCGCCAAAATGAGAAAAAGAAGCCAGGGCCTAGAGCTCTTGCAGGCATGACTGCATAGGTGACCAGTGGCCCTGATTTCACTCCTGAGGGGATCTTGATGTGTTGTCAGATTTTATAGAAATTTGGGTGGTAAAAAAGTTCTCCCCTAAACAATAGTAGTTCCTGCTGATCCACAGGGAACAAATTCCAAGACCTGTTGGATGCCTGAAACCATGCAAAGTACTAAACCCTACACATACTGTTCCTTCTTCCATATAAGTGTCTATGTTAAATTTTAACCTATAAATTGGGCACAATTAGAGGTAAGCAATAACGAATAATAGAACTGAACAAGTGAAACAGCATACTATAAGAAAAGCTGTTGGAAACTCATGATTTTTTTTTACTTAATATTTTTGGTTCTCTATTGACTGTAAGTACCTTCAACTGAAGAAGACAAAATTATGAATGAGTAAGGGAGACCACAGTACTCGGTTGTAAGGAAAAGACCAAATACTGAATAAAACCATTTGTTTGGATTTTTTCGAAATAATGAGAGAAAAATCAATTTTCAATTGGCAATAGAAAGCTATTAAGGATTTAGACACTATTAAATGCCTATTATTAGATACTATTAAATGTCTAATTAAATGTTTCAGTACAAACCTGAAAGACCAAACTTTTTCAAAGCCTTTGAATTATGTAAAATGTGATGGCCAGTGTCCCTGTAGTCATTATAAATTGAGATGTCACCGCTGTTTCCCTGACACAGACAGGTGAAATCACACAGAAGGTGAGAGAGATTATCTCTGCTCTTCTGCTTCCATACAAATTCAGAATGACATTGTGGCAGAAAGAAACTGTTTCTGATTAAAGGGAGTAGTGTTCTCATTGCCAGATAGAGTAATAGCCACCATGTAGCAGCCAGCAACACAGTTTTGATCCACACAGGTGAAATTCAGCCCGACATCCTTGGGCTCTAAACCTATGGATTCAACCAACGGAGAATCCCAAACAGTGAGGGAAAAATCAACATCTCTACTGAGCCTGTATAGACTTTCAAGCCCTTATTGGCCAAACAATGCAGCCTCACCCATTACACAGTGTTTCCTTGGCAGCAGGTATTATAAGAATTCTGGAGATGAGCCAATGGATGTGTAGGGCAGTAAGTTTGTAGGTTATATGCAAATAACCATGTCAATTTCTGGGATTTTGATATCTACAGTGATCCTGGGACCAATTCTCTTCAGACACCTAGGAGCAAAAGTACTTCAACAGTAAGTGTTGTACTCACAACCAGTGCAAACTAGAAATAAAGTCATGAAAAGAATAAGACCCACTGCCATTTATAAACCTTTCTATTACGAAAAGCGACGGTTTTAGAAAAACATGTGACATATCAGCAACTTTTTTTCATCTAAAAATATCGAACAGTAGTAATAACTCAAGCAGCCAGGCTGCTACCACTTAACCTGCAATTTGGACAATTTGTATAAGGAGGAAATTACTTTGTCTTATGACATAAGGAGCAGATGCTACTAATTAGCACACAGAAAATGTCTGAAACAGAGTTTTAAAGACATATGAGTTTGAAAATGTAAGTGGAAACAGCTTTGGAGAGAAACAACCAAACAGTATAATATGACTGTGCAGGAGTGGCTTCTTTTTTATTTTTTTAAAAGAAAGTCAATTAAGTTAGTGGTAAATGCCCAGAGTCTTCAAACACTGTTATTTCCTGTGTATAGTCATACCCAGTGATAGAGTGCTCTGACCACCTCACATGGTTCCTTCATGAACTGACTCTTTCTTTCTTTCTTTCTTTCTTTCTTTCTTTCTTTCTTTCTTTCTTTCTTTCTTTCTTTCTTTCTTTCTTTCTTTCTTTCTTTAATATTTTTGGCTGATTCCAGGTAGGTTCTCATTTTAGCCCAGACTGATCTGGAATTCACTGTAGCTCCAGGCTGGC
>PVHP010002313.1:0-12500 GCA_004024765.1 Zapus hudsonius
GGGGAGTCAATCAACAGCCATTAAATTCGGCCAAATATTCCACTCAGTGAGGGGGAACCTTTGATTGGAAATGGGGATTTAGGGCAAGATGAACCGGATCCCATACTCTTGGGCTCCCAAGAAAAGTTGCACTATACGAAAGTCTGACAGGGAGGCTACTAAAAATAGAAAATAGGGAATCCAGAAAGGTCTTTATCTGATCCAGTAATTTCAGGGAAGACAGACCAACAGATTGATTGTCCGATACCCCCATGAGATGAAGTCTTTGAGTGCATTATATTCTGCCAGAGTGATGGTTTGTGAGCCACAGAAACCATGATGTTATTTGGCTCAGGACCCAGCTATTGTTCAGTCTTCACTGGTTTCATCATCTTCATTCCAATCAGTGAGTTCCTGCGAGCCTTTCAGCAGGATGCCAGCCATAGGAAATTCAGTCCAAGAACACTCGTCCAGCAGCAGGTGGGTGCTGCTGGCTTTGCCGGAAGCTCCTTGACATCCTTTGGAACAGAAACATCAAACGGCAGTGCCCTGTCCCCAACTAATGCAGTTGGTTCTGCCTTTACACATGATACCAGATCTCTAAAAACATAGTTATCTCAAGGTTGGTCAAGCCCTCAATTAGACACTTGGAGAAAAAGTCCAACCATGGAACAAGCAATACGGACCAAATCGGCAGACTTACCTGTAAGCTCCAGAACCTGTTGGGGGAAGGAGTCCTGTATCAACCAGGCCTTTTGCCATGGACAAGACAGAAAGCAATAGAGAGAGATCCACAGGTGAGCTGAGGTACACAGAGTTTCAAGGTCAGAGAATGAACATCTCAGAAACAATAGCAAGAGATACATAGTCCCATATGCACCTTCAGTTCCAAGGAGAGGGGGAGGAGGGTCGTTGAAGAGGCAGGGGAGGATTTGATTTTTCTGAAGATTGTCCAGTGGAATTTGAGATTTTCTTTGAAAGTGCAAATGCACAATTTAACAAGGAGGATATCAACAGAACATTTCACAATAAACTTAAACTAAAAGCAGAAAAGCTTGACTCACAAGAGAAGCCTGCAAATAGTGAGGATAAAGGAGACTCAGGAGTCTTAGAACATTGAAGGGAATGCTGATGAAGAACAACTTGGACTTAATTGCTATTATGACAAGTCAAAATCCTTCTTTGATAGCATTTCTTGTGATGCTAACAGAGAAAGGATGTGGCTGAAGAAAGAAGGTTAAATGCTGAGACATTTGGAATCCCACTTCTTCGAGACTGTGTCTCTGGCTGGTACAGAGGCACAGGGGGTCTTGGTTTCCTGGTGGCAGAAGGGTGTGTTGGTGGCCCAGGAGGGACCTTCACAGCCCCTCAAGTCAAGGATTTTGTGGTGGATTCAGAGGAGACTGTGGGGACAGGGAGTTTGCAGATTTTGAATATAGGAAAGACAACAAAGTTGCTGTACAGTGTACAAACAAGGCTTTGGAAAAAGTGGGGATCTAGCTCTTCCTGATCCTGGAAAGTAATTTCAATCCTGGTGAAGAATAAAGTGACTTTGCTGTGTATTTGTCACCAGTACTGGGATTTCTTTTCCTTCCTTCCTTCCTTCCTTCCTTCCTTCCTTCCTTCCTTCCTTCCTTCCTTCCTTCCTTCCTTCCTTCCTTCCTTCCTTCCTTCCTTCCTTCTTTCTTTCTTTCTTTCTTTCTTTCTTTCTTTCTTTCTTTCTTTCTTTCTCTCTCAAAGGATATAGTCATGTCCCCTCTCCCCCAGCCCACTTTCTCCTCAGTGGAAAACTCCATGATCACAGGGAAAATGATGGCATGATCAGAAGATGCACATCACATTCTGGCCAACATCAGGTGGACAAGAGCAACAGGAGAGTGTGCCAAAAACTGACAAGGGGAAGCTGGCTAACACACCCATAAACTTGCCCCCAACAACACAACTCCAACAAGATTGCTATTCCAAAATTTCTATCAGCTGGGGATCAAACATTCAGAACATGTAAGTTTATGGGGACACCTGAATCAAACCACCACATTCCACCACTGCCCCACCCAAACTGATAATCATACAAAATGCAAAATGTAATGCAACTCCAAAAGTCCACATAGTTTTTATTAATCTCAATGATGTTCAGATATCCTTATAGTCCAAGGTATTTTAACTGAGCTGTAATAAAAAAAAAACCATAATGGCACAGAATAAACATTCTCACTGCATAAGATTGCACCTGACATAACAAAGATTGAACCAATACAAGTTTTAAAACAAGGCAAGCACCAAATTGTATAACTCCATGTTTGACAGCTCTAAATAGTGACAAGTCTCCAAGTATAATAATTCTGAGCTATTGAAGGATTCAGAGAGAACGGACATGCCAGGGCTTCTAGCCACTGTAAATGAACTCCAGATGCATGCAGATCTTTTGTGCATCTGGCTTTACTTTGGCACTTGGAAATCAAATCCAGGTTGTTAGGTTTTGTAGGCAATCACCTTAGCCACTGAGACATCTCTCCAGCCTCCAATATTTCTAACCAGTGATGAGTTTTTGGAGTTCCAATTCTGCCCCTCCAGCCAGGCTACTCACAGTCTTGGAAATTTCCATCCAGTGCCAGCAGCTCTCCTTGGCAGCCATCCCATAGTCCTGGTATCTCCATTGGGTCTCCACTGCAACCCATGGTTCATCTTCATGGCTCCATCAGGCCTTTGCACAAGTAAACCAACCAGCCTGATTTACATTACACTGACTGTGGCTATTTCCAAAAAAAACAAAACTGTGTTGCAAATCCAATTTCCTGCATTTGTTGTACACCATAGTACCAAGTGGGCTACCAACTTGTTAATTTAGAAGGGAACAAAGCCAACTTTGAAGAGCAGGAAACTGACTTCAGCATCCAGGCCCCTTACTTCAGAGTCTGCATTCTTCCTGCTGTCTCAGTGCAGATCACCTGGCCCAATCTCAATGGTTATCATCTCTCAACAATTGCAGCTGAACAGGCAGCAGTTTCAGCCCAGAGATTTCATTTCTTTCTGTGTCATCTCCATCTGCTCACACCAGCCCATTTCTACACAATGTAACCCTGCACAAGTTCTCAGGACATAGGCAGACAGAACACAGCAAGCCTCTCTCACAGACTGCCTCCTGCTAGTCCAGACAAAGTTCCCTCTCACTGTCCTAAGGCAAACCTCACAATCCAAAGTTCTCACTGCATTCAGGTCTTTCAACTCCTGACCAGAATGGTCCATGTAGCTGTATTTACAGAACTACAAGGTGTCTCTTAGGCCATGGTTTCAAACCCTTCCACACTCCTTCTGAAAATCAGTTCATAAAAGACCAAAGTCAAAATCAGGTTTCTAGTGGTAACAATCCTATTCCTCAGCACCAATTTAACTGTCACAGTCAGCTTTTCCTTGCTGCATAGAAAAGAACACAAGTAAAAGTAAGCTTGTGGAAGAAAGGGTTTATTTTGGTTTATAGACTCCAGGGAAAGCTCCATGATGGCAGGGAAAATGATGGCATGAGCAGAGGTTTGACATCTCCTCCTGGCCAACATCAGGTGGACAGCAACAACAGGAGAGTGTGCCAAACACTGGCAAGGGGAAGCTGGCTAGAACACCAATAAGCCCACTCCCAAGAGTACACTGCTTCCAGAAGGCTCCAGTTTCCAAATTGCCATCAGCTAGGGATCAAGCATTCAGAACACATAGTTTATGGGGGACAGACCATGAAACTGTGTGAGCCACAGAGTTGTGTGTACCTATGTATGTGTGTCTGTGTCTTTCTTGTTCTACTTGGGAATCTTATAATATGTGATAGCGTATTTCACCAATTAATTAGGGTGCTGGATGGTAGAGAATTTTGTCAGTCAACTATGTATAGACAGGTAAATATATTTCTTAGGCAACAGTAACTTTCTTATATCGTTGTAAAATTCCATTGTCAAAGAATCATTAAGAATGTTGTATAGCTGTGTAATAAGCAACTACTTTTTTTAAAAGAATAAACATTGTAAAGTCATAAGAAAAAAGATATAATAACTATGTTTGATTAAGAAATGGCAGATGCACAAAGTGGCACATGTGTATGGAGTTTTTTTTTTATGGTAGCTAGAGATCCTGGTGTACCAATTCTCCCCCCTCACTCTTTCTTTCTTCTCTCATAAATAAATAAACACAAAAATAAAAATAATTTGTATGTCTTATGTTTTTACCTCAGAAATTACCTTCATTATTGAATAGACTTTGTGGCACACTTGGATTGCACAGGCTTTAAATAGTGTAAATCAAATTCATTAAGTATCTTAGAATTGTAGGATTATTAAAGTGTCTTGGGTGGGTGAAGACCAGTAGAGACTGAAAGCATGCATAGGCAAGTGTTCTCCTCTGACCATGGAGAATAAACTTTTATACATGAAGTTCTAATATATAAAATGTTTTATAACCTTTGAATAAAAATAGCATGAAGTATAAAACTCCAGCTGTTTATTAATTGATAAAATTAATTTTATTAATTCAGAGGCTATTTATTAATGCGGAGTTGGGATTTTTCCATGAGTTCTATTCTACAGGAGAGATGTTTTCAGATGTGCTTCTCTAGACACTTGTTCACATTTGATTTAAAGGTGCTGAACAATTTAACCATCATTTATCCAGTAAACACTTGAGTGCTAACTAAATGTCAGCACTGTTCTAGGATCTAGGGAACATTCAAGACCAAGATTGATAGATCCTTGTTCTATTACTGCTTACCTGGAGTGGGCAGGGATGAAATTAATAAGCAACTATAATAAACACCATACCAGTTGGCAATACATCAGGCTGACATGACAGACTATCTGGATTCCTGCCTTAGATTTAGTGGTTGGAGAAAACCATTGAGATTTAAGGTGCACTGTGAATGACAAGGAGTCAGTCATGCAGAGAAAGGAAAGCCTGTTGCTACTGAATACAGAATCTAGGGTAAGGCCTATGGGGTGAATGAATCTCTGTGTTTAAGAACCAGGTACAAGGTAGTATGTCTGTCTGCAGCACAGTGAAAACCTTGGGAAGCTCGAGTACTGCTCTTCCTTAAGAAGTTCTGCAAGAAGTTCAGTCACAAATCAGAGATGACATGAGCTTAAGCTATAAGAAATACTTGGTGAAGATGGTGTCTAAATAATGTACTCCTGGCCAGTGCAAAGAATCTAAGAATTCTGTGAAATTCATATGAGTGACCTGATATAAGACAGTGATAACTTTAAGGTAGATAGGAGGCCTGGAGCCTGGAAAAATGAGGAAGACAAAAATGCACCAACACATAGAATGAGGAGACATGTCCAGGGTCATGATTTTCTAGTAATTACTCGTCCTCACATGTTGACTCACTAGCAATCTACCCCAGAGTGCCATAGTACCATTCCAGCTTATTGTGTGTGGTATAGCAGTAAAATCATGGGAATGATGGCTAGGGATTTCACCACCACCCCCATGATGTTTAGTTCTAGTACAATCATCACATTGTTCCTCACTTGTGACACTGGAATGTTCTGGATATATATAGTACAAATGTGTTTTATGTGCCTTATATATGTTATGCATTTTATGGGTAATATATATGACATATACACAAGACAAACATACATACTCATTTCATTTTTAAAATTTGGCTACCCTCAACTAAATATCATGTGGTCACACATACAAAATTCCTCTAGGAAACACAAATGAAAAAAAAGTACTTGCTTTTGGTTGGACCCTTCCCCCAAGATAATTATTTCATTAAATAGCACAAAACAAACAAAATCCCAGGTTCCTCATATAATTACCTTGGTTTAGAAACTGTGTTCATTTTGTTGTTGTTGTTGCCATGACAACTTCCCCAGAGAAACAATTTCAAAGGCAGAAAGATTTGCTTTATCTCACAGTTTCAGGGGTTTCAATTCATGGTCACTTGACCCTGATGCTATGGGTCTGTGATGAGGCACAACATCATGGTGGAGATGGCAGAGTGGGCCTGAGCTGCTAACCTCATGGCAGCCAGGAAGTAAAGAGAAAGGAAGAGACTGGGGACAAGTTACATCTCTTCAGGGAACACCTCCAGTGATCTACTTTCTCCGAAAAGGTTCTGACTACTTTCTACCAGCAATCAGTAATTCCATTGCGATATGCATCCATCAAGGTATTGATCTCCCGATTAGGTCAGAGCCATTTTTCGATAGCCTAGCAGCTGGCCATTAAGCCTATAATATGCGAACCTTCAAGGAGACACTTCATATCTGAGCCATAACAGAGATGATCATCCTCTCTACTCTTTCACACATCACTTGATAAGCTTCACCTTGAAATGAAGACAGGGCTACAGCAGTGCTTATTTTCAAATACCAAACTACAAACAACACGTTCTTCATGTGACTTAAAATCCTGACAGAGGGGCTGGGGAGATTGCTCAGTGGTTAATGGCCACCCACATGAAACTCAATTGTCATCTGTTTGTGATGGCAAGAGACCCTTGGGCTTGTACACACACACACACACACACACACACACACACACACACACACACACACACGGTATAAATAAATAAATATTTTTAAAGTACTTTCAACTTCGGACACAATCTGACAATCTGCTTGGTCATTCATTGCTCTGCCTGGCATGTGATGTGATCACACTCCACTTGGTGAGTTCTGGCAGGAGAATGGAAGGGGTGTAGATAGAGAACTGAGGATGTGGACTGTAGTCAATTCCAGGAAGGGGAGGGAGCTGTTCTTGCAAAGCATAGCCATCACACTTATCAATGAGTTAGAGTGTACTAAATTTTCAGCTGCTCACCTAAGTACGTAAGACCTGTACTTCAAGAAATAGGGTTTTGGCAGTAGCAAGAGTTTTCTTTCTTTTTTTAATTAACATCAGATTTATTTTTTAAAACTCCCATAGCTAAAATTAACCTTGATGATTTTTTTATCCCCTTTTGTAGGGAAAGATGAAAACAGTACATTATGTGTTTGGATATTTTAAATAAGAACAGAGTTTCAAAACAGACTGTGGGGTTATTTTTTTTGTTGTTGTTGTTATATTCTTTCTTCGAACTGTGACTTTCATGCTATCCACACACTTTTGTCTGGGATCTAGACGAGTGAGGAATGAGACAAGACAGAGTTACATCAGTCTGTCCTGAGGACGCTGTCGGGGAGACCCTCTCCCAAGATATTTAGTTACCCTGATGGTGTGAGATGGTACATTACTTAATAGTAGGAGAAAATTTCAAAGAAAAGTGAAAATGAATCAGGTTGTGTTGATTTTATTCCCAGTTATACTAGTAAAGTTACAGAAGGGATGACACACGAAGATGGGAAAGGCAGAGTTCAAAGCTTTATGCTTAATACAGCCTATAGTTCTGAAAGGCAATTATTGGTAAAGCATAAAGAGGCTGTGCTAAACAATGAAAGACCTCACCTTTTGTCAAGTTCCAATTTCACTCCAGCTGACTGGCCTACTTGCTCCCAGAATGCTCCACATTCTCTTGTCCTCAGCCTTTGCACAGGTAGGACAAGATCTGACTCATGATTTATATGGCTAGCTGTAGGGTTGACCTACTGCTTAGGAAAGTTCTCCAAGAAGACAAGCTAATGACTGATGCCCTTCAGTTTTATGGGGTTGTCTCGACTATGTACTGCAGGTCTATTTTCAAGTGACTGAATCACTAGGACAGGAAACCACTTCTTATAAAGTAGAAACAAAAAAACCATAGGCTTTGAATTCAAGCAGATTTGAATCTTGGTCATATCTGCTAGAGCTGCAATCAACTGTTTGCATTTCTTTCTCCAAATAGTGAAAATGGCCTTCTTTGCTTGAAAAGTTTAAATGAGATAAATCTGTATGTATTGCACATGATGGAAGCCCAAAAGAAAGTAATGATTATTATTATCTACTTGAGTTCCTCAGGTTTGCACTGAAAGTCCTGGACTCTATAGGTTTTAGAGCTAAAAGTATATGTCCTGGGAAAAGTCATATTGTGGTTACCTATTCATTATCTCTTGGGAAAATGACTCTTCAGAGAAACAAAACCTTTATTCATTTCAACGTGCA
Source organism: Zapus hudsonius (assembly GCA_004024765.1). NCBI lineage: Eukaryota > Metazoa > Chordata > Mammalia > Rodentia > Dipodidae > Zapus > Zapus hudsonius. The sequence goes on from PVHP010002313.1 coordinate 8,047, forward strand.
TTTCTTTGCTATCTATTCTCTATGCTATTTTCCTACCAGGGTCACTAAATTAAGAGACACTTACATAGTAGTTAGTATGCACCAATCAGTGTTTTCAGCTTTTTCAAATATCTTTCTATTTAATCTTTATGAGAGTTGGGTGTGTGTATATACATGCATGTATGGTGTGTGATTAAGTCTGGGCATGAGCATCGTGGTGGTCAGAGGACAGCATGAGGGTGTTGGTCCTTTCCTTCTACCATGCATGAGACAGAGTCTTTCTTGGTATGTGCTGCTGTAGATACCAGACTGTCTGGCCTTATGAGCTGAGGGATTCTCTTCACTGCCTCCATTGCTGTGGCACACTGAGATTAGACAGATGTGTTATTTGTGTCCAGCTTTACATGAAATATGAGAAATTGAACTTTGGTCTTCAGGCTTGTGCAGCAAGTGCTTTTAACTATTGTGGGATCTTTCCAGAGCCAAGGTATGCATTATTATCATACCTACTTACAGATAAGGAACTGAGGCAGAGTAAACCACAAAAGGTTCATCAACCATTAAGTGGAGAATCTGAGTTTTATACCTTCAAATGATGATTCTAGATTCTTGGCTCCTCCCAAGTCCCTTTACACTGGGTGGGAATGGTGTTTGTGCTCTAATAGGTACGAGTGACTACTCATGATGCATCAGCATCTGGAATCAAGGTCACAGTTCCATTTGCGCTCTGTCACTAATTTAAAATTTAGCTGCACTTTGGATCTCTGAGTTTGCAGAGGTATACCCTGAAATAAATGCTTTAAAAGACCATTAGGGGCTTCCAGTAAAATGCGAGAAAAGGATACTATAAAAGCAGGGTAGTATTTTTGCCAAATATTTCAATGACTAGATTTTCCAGTGTGTCTTCCAGGTCTCTGCTACTTCCTTTCTCCTGCTCGGTGTCATAGATGTTTTTCTTTAGCATGATATGGTTTCTTTGAAAGATGGAAAGAAGAAGAGATTTGAAAGGAAACCGAACTGAACCCATTTAATCAAACCAACTGTACTGTCGATGAACTTGAGCAGTTATATAATAATTATTAGATTAACCTAGGTTTCAAATATCGTGCTGTGTTTTGAATTAATAAATTACTTTTAATCAAATTAAATTGTTCTCCCACCCTGATAGTCTGTGCCTGAAGTATGCATCCTGTCTCCCTCTGGCTTCGTTAGTCTCCTAACTACTGGCAAGTGATTCCGCTGTAAGCGCTGATTAGCAGTTACATGGTTTTGCCACATCTGAAGCTCCTCAATATGAATAGTGTTGCAGATGGGTTTAGAAGGTCCCTCCTTCTTCTCTGGCATAGCCAAACTACCACTTTTTCCTAGAAATATCCGAGGATGTGAAAATATTCTGCCTGTGTCCCTTTTCCTGATTCATTTCAGCTCTATAAATTTTTTATGCCAAGACTTATCTCTTTAACCGAAGTTACAGCTTTAAATACAATAGCAGGCACACAATTTTATTGCATGATTTTTCATATGGTTTCATGGCAGGCATCATGAGATTTCAGAGGCATTATTTAGGGCATTATCTGAAATGAAATGATGGTGCTTTGAGATTTTTCTAGAACAATTTCACATAGCACATTCTTTGAGCCCCTGGAACATAAACCAGAATTTGCCTCTCACAGACATGCTACCAAGAATGTCTCTATAACACGTTTTTAAATTTACTTCAAGGGATTTTTAGCAGGCATGGTGCTCAGACATCCTTTTTCTTTATTTTTTTATTATCTATAATTAGATACATTGAATGAGCAAATAATGAGTTGATATCCCCATTTCCCCAATTTCTCTCTTCCCTGTCCACAATCAGCTGGATATCCTTTTCCTTGGGCAGTCTGGATCAGTCCATGGGGTAGGGGGTTATGGATAGCCTAGGAGTCAACCCGGTTCCACGCTCCTTTGTGTGTTGTTACTGAGGAGGGCCATGTCTCTGGATGTTCTCCCCCACCATGGCTCTTACAATCTTTCTGCCCTCTCTTCCGCCTACTTCCCTGAGTCACGGTGGGTGAGTATTAAGGCTGCTTTATTGTTGAGGTCTTAGGGGGTCTCTACTTCTGCTTTAGGTTGTGTTGAAAAATGTTGCTGTCTATCTGGCTTATACTGTGTTGACTGACTGGCTGTGGTTGTGGGTCTCTTGCTTATCCCACCGCTCTTCAGGGTTCTATATGGATCCTTCATGGAAGATCAGGTGTGGGTCATCTCTTTCCCGGATGTCAGCTATCAGCCTGCAGCTTGTTGGTAGGGTTGGAGGATCTACAGCTCTCTCTCTCTCTCTCTCTCTCTCTCTCTCTCTCTCTCTCTCTCTCTGCCTTCTGAAAAATACAAACAGAATCTCCATCTGAGAGTGAGATCAGTATAGGTTAACTTAGATACACATGTCTGAATTGGCTAGATTCTATTGTTAGCAGCTCTTTATAAATCACTGGTATAGTGCATTTCTCTTTGGGGGTCCCAAGATTTTGATTCCTGGTGCATTTTTTATAATCAGACGTCCTTTCTGGATGGTGGGTTTCAGAAGATGAAGTCCCTGAGTTCAAGAAGTTATGACTAGAAGGATGCTAAGTAGGATCTGATAAATAAAATTTATAATGGAATTGAAAAGGGCTACTTGTTAGCCCTAATGGTAGAAAAAAGAAAACAACTAAGGAAAAGACGGCATTATCTGTGACAGAGTGGGGCATGAGGAGAAGAATGAGGGAAGCACATTTTAGGAGGCATTTACTCAGACACTGGAGACATATACGGATAGGAAAGACAGTTCAAGTTCAGAAGGACAACTAGAGCACAATCATGCCTGGCAGGAGACAAGGCTTCTGAGAGAATCCTGTACTGAAGGAGGAGGAAGGGTCCGCAGCTGCTGTGACTCAAAGGTTTGGCATGCTTTTAGTATGGACTTGATTTTCTGCATGAAGGGAGTAATTGCTTAGTTTAGTAAAGTGTTTAAGAACACCAACGATGACACAGAGCAGAGAGCAGTTGATCCAGTAGATGATAGTGATTATTATTATCTTATTTTTATAGGGCTATGGTAAACAAGACTGAAGATTATGTTTAGAAGTGATTCTTAAGAATTTTCCCATCACTTTCAACTTCTCTTTATTTTGTAATCATCTCTTAAAAGCAATAGAGGGAGGGCTGGGGAGATGGCTCAGCAGTTAAGGCACTTGACTGCAAAGCCTTACCATTTAGTTTCAATTCCCCAGAACCCAAACACACAGGGACACTTGCATTTGGAATTCGTTTGTAGCAGCTGGAGGTCCTGGTATACTGAATCTCTAGCTCGCTCTGTCTTCCTTCTCTTTGTATCTCTGCTTGCAAATAAATAAAAAATATATATATTTAAAAGCAATCTTGGGGATAGGAAGTGACCAGAGAGGAAATCAGGTCTGACATTTGATAACATGCCTATCTACTTTCCAGTGTCTTTTACACTCCTGTTCACATCTTCAAGAAGATCCATGTCAACTTTGATGTGAACAATATACATAGCCAACAACTATTTTATCCTGAAGGAAAATAACAGTAATCCTTGACATCAGAGTTAACATGATTTTGAGCACATATAACTAGGTAACAAATACTATTTTAGGGTGTTATTTTATTTCCTACCCTCACATGAACCCTATAAGGTAACTGACATGAAAGGTGGGGTTTCATGAAAGGAGAGGTCTTGAGATGACCTGAAGAAATGAGGGATTCCAGAGATGGAATACAAGGAAGGACAGAGCGCTCTGGTAGAGAAAATGTGAGGAAAGGCGAGTAGGTAAATACATTTTCAATGAAAGCAAAGAAACTAATGGGGGGGGGGAGGATAGTAATTTACCAGAGATTAAACAGCTGATAAATTAAAAAATAAGGATTCACATCCAGCAGATCCAGTTCCAGGACTAGGTTGCTGGAGCTCAGAACCCACCCTATTAATCACTATTGATATGGGGCTCCCTGCTTACAAAGCTCTTGTGTTAGTAAACATTAGTATAATGTGTGTCTTTTGCATGAAGCATATGCTAGCTTTCAATGTAGAACTCAGCCCCCAGATACATTTTGGTCTGCTTAGAGAAGTTATATATCCAAGCGAGATCCACTTTTGAATTCCTGTTGAATTCACTGAAGTACATGAGACAGGGAATGACCTTCACTGAATCCTATGTGCCATCCAATGGGATCTGGGCTAGTGCTTCATCTAAATTGTTAATAAATGGCTTTATTGAGATCATTTTCATCATTCTGTTAGAATCACTACCGTCACTTTCCATCCCACCAACCCACCATAAATGTGGGTTGAATGTAAATGTGTTGAACACTGGTTCCCAGCTGGTGGTTTGGGATGCTTCTAGAACCTTTAGCAGGTGGCGACATGCTGTGAGCAGGTCTTGAGGTTTTATAGCCTGGCTCTACTTCCTGTTCATCCTTTCTTCATGACTGCT
>PVHP010002313.1:17377-24877 GCA_004024765.1 Zapus hudsonius
GCTCTTCCGATCTAATTCCCCAATCCCCCCCTCCCCATCCCTGATCAGTTGTATATCCTCCTCCGTGGGCTGTCTGTATTAGTCCTTGTGGCAAGGGATCCTGTATATCTTAGTACTCATCCCGGTCTTCCTGGCCCAAGTGTGTTGTTACTGATGGGTGCCATGCCTCCGGACAGTCTCCCACACCATGGCTCTCACAATCTTTCCGCCCCCTCTTCCGCTCAGTTCCCTGAGTTTAATTGCATAATTTCTGAGCTTTTACTTTAGACTTCTTCCTACCTCTTCACTTGGAAGAATTCTCTGAGTCATGCTATTAACACGTATAGCCAGATCCTAGGATGAATGATTATAATTTTGTCTTGTCTGATTTCTTCCTGAGCAGGTTACCTTTTTTTCAGGCTTTAATAAGTACTATCATGTCAGAACAAAGGAACCAAGTTAGACCTAGATATGAGGATGCTGTTTACATCGCATTGAAACTTTGAAACGCAGCCATGGTTTTTCTGGTCCATTCATATCCTAAGGAAGTAGGAGCTTCTGCCAGATGGAAATAGTCTAATTTGGTAGATGGAAACATTTCTCAGACTCATAAAGCATATTACAAAAGCTTCCAGTTGAAGTCTCTTATAAAATTCACAAGTGTTTTGTCCTATTCTGTGCCATTTAGAAAGCCCAAGAGATCAGTTAAAAAAATATAACTAAGCCAAAAGAATGTGCATGTGAAACTTTCATCAAGTTTGCCAATATTATTTATTAAAAGACTAAACACTTTTTTATTTCCTTTTGAAGGGGTAAAAGATTTTCAAATATTTTTCTTGTCTCAGCATATCTTTAAATGACAGGCACAGATGTTTGCCTTCACTTCTTAGCATCCTCACCTCGGGCACTCATGGTCCTGAGTTTCAGTCATTGCATGGATACTTGAAAAATATGCAGCCAAGTCCAGTGTCCTCTGGCACCTCTGGTTCTTGTGTGGGTCATTGGATAATTAGATATTTGAAAAGCACCTTGAATAAGAGCTATAAATAAACACTTTCTCCATTTTTAGAAAGCTCCATGGAAAGAAGGGTCATTGGAAAAATCCTTGGATCACTCTGCATAAAAGATGGGTGTTTGTTTGCCTTTGGAGTATTTCAGCAGGGCAAAGAAATCTGGTTATGGAACTAGGGAGGAAAAAGGGGTCTGATTTTCGCTCTTGGTAATTAGCTGTAAGTCTAGTAATTTCCCTCCAATTCAGGAGCACATGTATGTAGGCAAAGAGGATTAAACTTGGTGATCTCTAGGATGCTCTTTGAATAACCTGTGAACATGTGTTTCGCTTGTGTGTGATCGTCTTAGTGTCCTTGGACCATAAATGGTGGGTCCTAGTGTGTCCTCAGACAAGTGGCTCCTCTGATGCTTTAGACACCTTCTGAAGCCCGTTGTTCATAAATGAGCCCTTAAGGTTTCAAGTTGTCCGAGGAAGTGGAGGTCTTCGTCTGGAATGCCAGTGTAGAAGGGAGATGGAAGCAGTGGCCAGGATAGTCAGAGTGCAAGTTGAAGATGCCAGGTCACCGTCTACCTTTGTAGAGTCATCTTTTCCCATAATGCCTACTGCTAGTAGGAGACCAAAAGAAGGAAAAACCATGGCTGGGAGAAAACAAAAATTAAGGCCAGAGGTTCTAAGTTCTGAAAGAATTGAATTTCTCACTCAGATCACCACTTTATGTCCTTGGGAAAATGTCTTAATCTGTTTGAGTTTTATTTATAAAACGAGAAGGTATTAGAAACGACACCATATGATTCTTGGAAATATTATGTATATAAATTAGATTTTATACAACATCTGACAAATAGAAAATATGCAACATATATTAGACATTATTCTCATTATTATTAGTAAGCTCACTGGATGATCAAACTTAAAATATTGAAATAATGCCTGTTATATATTTAGCACACTATATATATGTAAGTGGAAGATATAGTTGTATTACTCAAAACTCTTAAATTCCTATATAAAAAGTTATAATTTAATTATTCTGATGCTGAAATGGATGTCCAATTGTGGGTTTTGTCTTCCTTCCCTTTCCCTTCCTCCCTCCCTCCCTTCTTTCCTTCCTTCCTTCCTTCTTTCTTTCCTTCCTTCCTTCCTTCTTCTCTTCCTCCCCTCCCATCTTTCCTTTCTTTCGTCCTTCTGTTCTTTTGTTGAGCCAGTCTGAGTATGGAGCCAGGATGGCCTCAAACTCTATTGATTTTCCTGCGCCAGCCTTCTGAGAGCTAGAATTACAGGTATGTACACCATACCTAGCAAGAGTTTTCTTAGATAGCTTTGAGAAAGGCAGGATATAGGAGGAGGAGTTCATGTATTTGATCATCAGAATAAAATGTGACACAGTAAAATTTCCCAGTTATCTGAATATGAATATGATAGTACTGAAAAAGATGTTTACACTAATTCTGAAGGTATATACATATCAACTTTAATTATATTGGCAATATTATGAGAAATGCTCAGTTTGATATACACATAGATATATATATATATATAAATAGTTTATTATACACATAAATGTACACACAGGTAGAGTACCATTTCAGATTGTAGATTATATAGTATTAATTATTCTTAAAAAGTTTAAGCCTTAATAATTAACCTGAATTCTAAAAATACTGCTTAATTGGATCATCATGCAGCCACAGGTCCATGATTTGCATATGATTTTGGCACTGGGACTTCCAGAGTGTGCCACTACTAGGCACCTGGCAGAGATGGATCAGACCCAAATCCAACTAGACGCTTGTGGCAGATGGCTCCCAGTGCAGTTATGCTAAACTTGGAATGTGTGGAAAGTTAAGTGCTCAGAGACTGAAACCCGATCCCTTATGCACATATGTGCATGGAGTTTCAGGAAATCTGGTCAGCAAGGACAGTGCTGTGTACATAACCCATGGACTAGTGTGACCTCAAACTCTCACATCTCCCTAGTCTCTAGGCAATTCCTCCAAACTACAAACGTCCGCAGTACTCGATGGGCACAACTCAGGCTCTTCCCATTCAAGATATTTACTAAGCTTCTTCCACTTGGCTTTAGTCTCACTGTTCCTTCCCTACCCAGTGGGTCAGACTTATGCTGTTTTCTGGGTTGGAAAAACTCTTGTTCAAAGAGTTGCAAAAGTCAAGGAAGAAAACTTCATAAAAGAAACTCCAGCTATGCATTAGAGCCACTGACACGTTCAAAGACAAGCACAGGTACCCACACCTTCCTCACAACTGTGAGGGTGTGCCACAGAAATGTGCTCACAAGTCCAGATGCCCGACTTTAACCACCTTCCTTTTAATTCAGAAGATTTAATTCAGCCAGCTACCCTGATTCAGAGGCTTGTATGAGGGATCCTCCAGCCAGCTCTCTTTCTGTCTGTTTCCTTTGCCTAAGATTTGCAGCTGATCTCCTATGCCCTTCTGGGCCACGAGGACCAACTGGTACAAGATGAAGATGATTGCTTCCTGCCTGCTTATTATCTTGTGCTCCAGGTTCTGATCTCGGTAAGCCCTGCTTACAAGAGAGTGACAAGTCCAGTTAGAATGTGCTGAGAATTGGATCCAGACTTTCCCTGCTTCGAGGAGCCAGGGGCAACTGTTCAGGATGCAAACTCATCTGCAATGTGCTTTCTTAGCAACTAGTGTGTAGCAAAGCTAATGGCTTCGGATGTACACCTTGTTTCTCGTTCAGAAGAATATAAAAACACTGCAAAGGAGGCCAACAGAGGAGAGGAAGAGAGCTGCCAATTTCTGGGGATTTGCCATAATCCTTTCACTAGGTGGTAAGGAACCATGAGAGCCACCACTCAACCGCCCTCAGAAGCTTCAAAATCATTTTAGTAACTAGGAGCTACACTTGAAGATGTCTACAGTAAACAAGTTGAGTCGCCTTATCTAAGACAAAATTTAAAAGCAGATGGTTTCAGGAATGAAGGAAGCGTTTAGCTTAAAAATGAATTTATATGAAAATTGCACTAATCTTGTTCCATTGAAAACCAAATCTTTGGTGTCCTCCCTACCTTGGATCAGAAGGTCTACAGAGTATTTTGAACCCTTTTCCTAAAGCAAACAAACAGTGGTGGAGGAGGGATGGGGTAGAAGCCACAGTAGCTGGGACCTCAGTGCTTTACCAAGTCTTGTCCGATGCCGGATGCACTACGGATGCCAAGAATGGTCCAGGGGCTGGGAAGATGGCTCAGTGATTAAAGATACTTGCTTTCAAAACCTGCCAGCCTGCGTTTAATTCCCAAGCCACCCATGTAAGCCAGATACAGAAAGAGGCCCTGGCATAACTATAACACATACATGTTCAAATAAATTAAGAAAAACAAAAAAATAAAGAATGGTTAAGTCATAGCCAGCTTTGAGCTATGACAAAATAATAGAAACTCAATGCATAAGAACTACATCTCACGGAAAGATTCTCATTTTCCAAGATAATATTTCAATAGCTTTGTCTTGATTAAACTTGATATATGCACAAGCACATTTTGGGGACCTCTAACAGAAAAGCTGCTCCTTCCTTTTTAAAAATTCATTTAAAAATACAGTGAAGATAATTTCAAGGCAGTTGGAAGGCTTCATTTTTCATCTTTAAATAACTCCTTTGTGAGTGTTGAATGCTTCCTTACAGTACCTGTGGTACCACCAGAAGTGATTTGTAACGAAGCACCTGAGAGAAAGGATCCATTTTGAGTTAATCCCAGCCCTGCAGGAGGACGCACACTCCAGGAATAATATCACTTTCCTAGTTAGGCGGCAGCTGCTGTCTCTCTTGCCAGCTGAATGGTTGTGTTGACAGATCTTTGTAGTGTGAATCAAATCTTAAAGGCACAATAAAAAAAGCAATACTACTGTTCTCATCTGCTTTTTCTTTCTTTTTTTTGGCAAGAGTGTTATTTACTTGTTTCAAGGAAAGGATTTGGAATATGGGAGGCAGAACTCAGTGTGATCTGCATCTGGATCCATCAATGCTTAGCATGCCTGCTATATTCATTTTATTAATGTTAAATTGGGTTCTTAACAAAGCAAGGCAGTTAAAAAACAAAAGAATAAAAATGCTGTCGCTTAGATTCCATTGCTTATTAAGACATTCAGACATTCAGGCATTCTGAGAAGGTGATTTTTTTTTTCAAACTAGTTTCTGAAAACACAGCAAACCTTTAGAAAGGGCTATTTGCTTAACAACCTACTAGCTCTGATGCTTCAGTTCTATACTTTAACAAAAAGGAGAAAAGACCATGCACCAATGAGGTGTTATAAAACCAAACACCAAAGCTTGGGGGTTTTAAACCATCAGGCTAAAAGGTTTAACTGAAACATTTCTTAGAAAGCAGAGAAGAGGGCTGGAGAGACAGCTCGGTGGTTAAAGGTACCTACTTGCAAACCCTGCTTGCCTGGGTTCATTTCCCCAGTACCCAGGGAAAGTCAGGTGCACAAAATAGCACATGCATCTGTATCATTTGCAGTGGCAAGAGGCCCTGGCATGTTCATTTTCTCTCTTTCTTCTTTCTCTTTCCTCACTCTCTCAAATAAATTAATAAATTAATATTTTTTAAAAGAGCAGAAAGCTAGGCATCGTGTCACACACCTTTAATCCCAGCACTTGGGAGGCAGGGGTAGGAGGAGGATTGCCATGAGTTCAAGGCCAACCTGAGACAGCATAGTGAATTACAGGTCAGCCTGGGCTAAAGACCCTACCTCAAAAAAAAAAAAAAAAAAAAAAAAAAAAAAACAAGAAGAAGAAGAAAGAAAGCTTAGTGGTGGCTAAATTCAAGACCTATGACTGGAGAGTTAACCTTGATCTTCTACTAACTCAGACCCACACAGGATGATTTTTAAAGGCCAGTCTTGGGATCTGATAGTACTGAACTTGACATGTATATTGGTTATGGTAGTCACCATAATTATCATGCACCAAACATTGAATGTGGTCCTGATAGTCTCTGCAGCCAAAAGTCCATGTGTCCTGAGGTGGAGACAACACTTTCTCTTGTGGGGAGGCATCAGAAAGACTGATTTCCTTATCTTCTCTACAATGAGAGAGATTTTTGGCAATGCAATGGGAGTAGAAGCCATGAGTCATGAGTGACACCTGGGCTGGAGCCAGTAAGAGCTAACGTTTCTCATCCGGGCTCTCTCTTCATCCAATGGGACTAAAAGTTTTCATATTTTTAGGCTGTTGGTGCCTCAGGATCTCTGAATCACAATTCAGGAAAGTCACCAAGGACATCCTTCCCCTGTTTGTTTATGATACAGGCAATAAAATAAATCTTGGCTTCATTATGCCATTCAAACTTTAGTATGTAACTGCTACCATAACATAGCATATTTCTGCTATGTTTTGCTCTATGTCCTTTAATCTGAGCTACTAATTCAGCATACCCCATTTTTTTCTTATACTAAGAATTGGAAGCTAGTCATCATATTAAGCCTAAAATATTTTCTCTAGAAGTGTCATCAAGAGTATGAAAATAATTTGTAAAACTACTCAGAATGGAAGTATTTCCTGAAAATAATGCCTTTGGGTTATAGTTAGAGTCCTGCTCACCCAATTTTTGAGAATTCATGGTGGAAATCTCTTCTGTCTGTATGGCCTGTGATCTCGTGTCACTTTCCCTCTAATTCATCATGTCTAGGGAAGAAGGAAAAAAAACCGAGAGCAGATCTAGTCATCTTCTTCAAGTAAACTTTAAAGGAAATCTGAGATTCTGTACTCCGTGACTTGCTTGGTTCTCCCACACCTCTGATGTGAGGAGATAGAACTAGAATATGTATAAATTTATGACACACTATTTCCATGAAAAGTCATGTGTAAAATGCTGATGAGCTCTTATGTTCTTAGCGGAGTGGATCTAGCATCTCCATTTATGAGGTCAAGTCTGCTTTCTGGGGGAGGGCCAGTGCTAACCTAAATGTTCAGCACATTGCTCTTGGGTGTTCTGAAGGCTATGAAGTGGAGCTCTCCAAGATATTTCCTAATAATGAATGACCTTTGATTTGTCTGTAAATTGACGATTTTTCCCTCATTATTACAAAAGTGCTCATTCAGTAAATGATTAAATCAAGAAATTGAATTCTCCCCAGGGAAGACTCGAGGGTAGGTTGTAGCAGTGATTGCTGTTTTAGAGATCAGACAGATAAAATTTTGAGTTTAACTGATACGATTGCAGTTCTGCCAGAAATCTTAGTCAAGGAAAAGTTTCCTTTAGCGCTTCCTTCTATTGATTCGAGCTATCATTTAGTGACTTCTAAGTTAGGAACATAGAAGGCTAGAACTTTAATTTGAGATAATTTCTGTTACAAGTACCTTTCTTATATACTCTTTAAAATGAGTGTATTAATACATAGATATTTAGCCCATATATTTCCTATAAAAGTAAGCATAATACCTTCCTTAAATCACAGCTTCTTTGAAAACGATGGGTTGTAACTCTATCTGGGGTCATGCATTTTTAAATGGTTTTGTGGGTGGGGGA